>PVKN010020114.1:0-16092 GCA_004027915.1 Capromys pilorides
AAGAGGCTGAGGGCTGAAATCTCTGCCAGGTGCCAAGATGAGTCACCTGCCAGGGCTTCCTAGGTCCCTGTGGACCCGAGGTGGCCATGCAGCTGCCAGCCCCATCCGCACTTCCCTGCCCACGCCAGCTGGGTGGGAAGATAGCTCAGAACAGCTCCATTACAGCCTGGAGTTGCCAGGACCCTGCCGGCCACAACAGAGTCTTTCTACACAACAAAGAGCGCATTCCTAAGAGCAAGGGTGCGTTATCTTGGGGTCCCCATCTCAGTGTTTAGCACATAGGAAATGAAGGTCAAGAAATGCAGGTGAATGGCATTTGAACCCTCAGCAGATGTCACACAGAGCTCTGCGTCCCACGCGGGAGATGGTCTTTCCTCACCTGACCAGCAGGCAAATGCTGGGCTCTGGGCAACATCTTCTTTTGTTTGGTACCAAGACTTGAACTCAGGACCTTGCGTTTGCCAGAGAGACACCACGCCCCTGAGCTGTATCCCTGGCCTGCCTTCCTTTTCGTACACTTGAAAGAGCCCCGTGCTTTCATGGACCATGTCACAGTCCTGCTCCCTTCTGTCTGTGAGCACCCCTGCATCCACGGCACAATATACGTTAAGAACAAAGCTGCTAGAGTAACTCTTGCTACAGTGGGAATGGCTCGTCTGGTCTCTTTGGTCTCGGCCGCACAAGCGAGATGACAGAGGGAACGTCATCCTTCGGAAAGTGTCGTCATAGGACACGCATGTTGTGCCGCTGCTGTGGCTCTAAGGCCTACCTCCTTCAGAAGTCGACTTGAGGCAAATGTGGCTATCCCGCCAAGCGCAAAAGAAAGTGTAAGTGGGGTGCAAAGGCCAAAAGGTGAAATTCCACCAGAACTGGTCGAAGGAGGCACCTGAAAACTGTATCGCAGACTCAGGCCCGGGTTCCGTGAAGGAACGGCACCTAAACCCAAGAGGGCAGCTGCCGCAGCATCCAGCTCATCTGGAGAACTGCAGCCATCACGCAAAATAAATGCTTTGGCTTTAAAAGATAAAAAATAAATAAATAGGGCCAGTGAGATGGCTCAGCGGTCTAAAGCGCCTGCTTAGGAAAGCTTAGGTCAACTGCAGGGACTGCGGTTCAATCCCTGGCACTACATGCTGCGCCAGCCCCACCACCAGGGCAGGCTCAGCCAGCCATAAAATAAATAAATAAATAAACAAAACAAGCAAAACAAATAAATAAATAAATAAAATTTAAAAAAATAAAATAAAATAAATAAATAAATAGGGCCAGTGAGGTGGCTCAGCGGTCTAAAGCACTGCTTAGGCAAGCGTAGGCAACCACAGGGACCGTGGTTTGATCCCCAGCATCACATGCTGCGCCAGCCCCACCCCCAGGGCAGGCTGAGCCAGCCATAATAAATAAATAAATAAACAAATAAATAGTGGTGGCGCAGCCCTGTAATCCCAGCACTCGGGAGGCTGAGGCAGGAGGATCAGTGCAAGTTCGAGACCAGCCTGGGCTACAAAAGTGAGCTCAAGGCCAGCCTGAACTGCATAGCGAGACCATGTCTCAAAGACAAAAAAATCAATCAATCAATAAATAAAGTGGGAATGACTGTTAGAGACAAAGTGCACCCGGAGACGAGTTCAGCGGAAGGTTGCGGGTACAGGAAGTTAGTGGTAGGGTGTATCCCCGCTCCCCAAATACCATCTGCTCCCCAAATACCACCCTGCTTCCTTCTAACCACATCCCAAGCAGACAATGCTATTCCCTGGACAATCTGTGAGTATTGGTTACTGCAAAGGTTCTCTACTGCCCGTTTCCCAGCGGTGTTGGAAGACGCGGGCCTAAGCCCACGTGACGGTGAGCCGTGGGAAGACACCAGCTCCTCAGGCCTTTCCTCCCTCCTGGCTCAGGCAAGGAGAAGTCTGCGAGACGTTTGCACCTGGAGCATTTTCGCACTGAGCTAGCTACACCCCCAGCTTAGTTTTAAATTGTGAGACAGATTCTCACTAAGTTGCCCAGACTGGTCTCAAACTTGTGATCCTCCTGCCCCCATTTCCCAGAGTGCTGGGATCACAGGTATGCGCCCCCGCAGCCAGCAGAGTCTTCAATCTTGAACACACAGCTCCTGGCTGGCCCCTTCTCCCCGCAGGCTCTCAAGGCCTGCATCTTCACTTCCTCACTTGCTGGAATGGTGGCTGGAGCTGCCTCATGCCGAGTACTATAAGGTCCCTGAGTTGGATGCCAGGCCATGGTCTTCACTGGGCCAGGAACCCTCTCAGGGGTAGGCAATGTGGAAAAGAGATAGAAATAAAATTGTAGTGGGCCAGTGAGATAGCTCAGCAGTCTAGAGTGCCTGCTTAGGCAAGCTCAGGCAACCGCAGGGACCTCAGTTCAATCCCTGGCACCACATGCTACACCAGCCCCACACCCAGTGCAGGCTGAGCCAGCCATAATATAAAAATAAAAAAAGAAAAGAAAGAAAATTGTAGGGCTTCTTGAACTCACAGCCTTTAAGAAATGGGGCAACAAGCCACCGCCATGGCACCTGCACTCATTCAGTGACAGTGACACAATCTCTCAAAAACAGTCTGGGCTCCTAGAGCTGCTAGGTGATGGCACAGGGACTAGAACCCAGGAGTCCTCCATCTTGGCCACCTGTCCATCCTCCTCCCTCTTGTCCCCCAAGTCTATCCATTCTTCTATCTGTGTTCCCTGGGAAACTTTTCCAGAAGTTTCTGTGCTGCCAATGACCACTGAGGGGGTGGGTAAGGCTTCAGCCCAGCTAATCCCAGCACTGTCTGGAAACAGTGACTGGCTCAGACAGAGGCCAGGGAGCCACCCAGACAGCCCAGATCCTCACTCACAGAAGGAAACGTGCCCTGTTTACCAGGCATGAAGACGTGAGTCAGAGGCTGCTGGGGCCCTGACGGGGACCCTGAGGATAAAGGTCCCATACCAGGAGTCAAGAGATGAGACAGAGAGAAGCTGGCTCTGGTGACATCTAAACACCTGGATCAAGCCTTACCTGAGGTCGGGCCCCACGAACCTGACCTGCCTTTTTTTTCCTGGACACCACGTTTCCCAATACACTAAATCAGTTGAAGTTAGGACTCTTTCAGTTGGCATCAAGAGGGACACGGCACCCACAGCACGAGTTTCCCTCTTCCTGCGCCTGAACAGTCATTAGGGGCCCCAAGGAGAAAGAGAACACAGAGTGGGCGCCCCTTCCGTGACAGGGCGCAGCAGGCTCCGTTACCTGGAGCCGTTGCTGATGAGGATGCTCTCGCGGATGGTCAGGGTGCAGTAGTACCACACCAGCAGGAAGTTGAAGACCTCGTCCGTCACCCTGGGCAGGGGAAGTCATGTGAGAAGCAGAGTGGGCTGCCTGTGCTCACCCCAACACGACCACGAGGCCCCTTCCCGCACCAGCCAGGGCCACCAGGCAGCTGCAGGAGCCAGGTCATTGCCCACTGTGACACCCAGCCCTCTCGGCCCAGGGCAACCCCACTATGTGCCACATACTTCCTGTCTGATGGGAAACTTCTGGGGGGCGGGGGTGGCGAGGGGCCTGTTTGTTCTTTAGATTTTGGAGACAAGGTCTCCTGGGCTGGTCTTGAACTTCAGGTGATACTCCCGCCTCAGCCTCCTCCCTAGGGTTACAGGTGTGTGCCACAACACCCCAGTCAGACAACCCTGAAGAGTGGGAAACTTGCCATTTTAGAGGAGGCTCTCCATGGGGTTAAGAGGTGCGCTCCCCAGTCCCTGTAACCTAGCAGTAAACTCTGCTATGCAGACGAAACCCATCTTACAGCCCACACAGGCTAGGCGTAGGAGGCTAGCAGAAGAACCAGTTCCGATTCCCTCCCAAAGCTGAGCTGAGTAGGCCTCAAAAGTGAACAGGCATGGGGGCCAGGGATATAGCTCGGCCACATAAGCGCCTGCCTGGCAAGAATAAGGTTCAGAGTTCTATCCCCCCCCCAATAGTGGAAAAAAAAAAAGAAAAGAAAAGAAAACAAACAAACAAACAAACACACAAAACAGTGAGCAGGCAGGAGCCAGGTGGAAATGCGTACCCTTGATCCCAGGACTCTGCAGGCAGAGGCAGGAGGATCACAAGTTCAAGCTCAGCCTGTGCAATTTAGTGAGATACTGTATTAAAAAAAAACTGCCCAGTAGAGGGGGGAAGAAAAGGCAGACAGGCAGCTGGAGCCTTGGGAGCCTGGGAGCAGAAGGGACAGAAGGAAGCCCTGATGGCTGCCCCCACCAAGCGAGGACCCCAAGTGACAGCGCAGGGAAGGGAGGAGCAGCTTCAGCAGCAGAAGATGCCGGGAGCCCCACAAAGCTAGCGAGTGCGCCTTGCGGCAGCTGGGGACAATCCTGGGAGACCAGCAGGTTCTAGAATCCCAGGGCCTGAGTGCAAATCCGGAGTCTGCCCCTTTCCAGCCGTGGGACCACAGACAGGTGAGTGACTTCCAAGAGATGCTACCATCAGCAAGCGGAACACAAGGGCACCTGCCAGGCAGGGCTGCTGTGGGCAGGAGATGAGCCTCACATGTGGAGCCCACCAGAAAGTACCACGCTGGCCACAATGGGGAAAAAACGGGCTTGAAAGCCTATTGTTGAGACAATCAGAGGCCATGGGATTTGAACAAGAAGTATAGGGAAGCAGGGGTGTCACTAACTCTCAGAATTGCCCAGGCCAATCCTGAACTTGAGATCCTCCTGCCTCAGCCTCCCAGAGTGCTGGGTGACAGATGTGTCCCACCATGCCCCGTTTGCCAATACCTTGACTTCTGATCTCTGGCCTCTGGGACTGAGAGAAAATATTCCTGTTGTTTTAGGCCCTGAACTTACCATTCCTTTGTTAGGGCAGCCCAGGACATCGGGCCAGGAGGGGAGGGAAGAGGGGTTGTGTGACACACCACTGACACGGAACAGTTTGGCACAGGTTCCATGCAGGGCCCTGGAGGGCCCAGTGCAAGGGACCCTGGCTGCACACCAAGAACTCTCAGCCCTGTCCGGAGGCACGCATGAGCAGCCTTGCTGGGGAGCACAGCCTTTGCCCCCAGGGAGCTGGCGGGCCCTGGGCTCGGGGCCTGTGTTGGGACACAAGTGGCTCAGGTGGCAGCCCAGTGCTGCAAGCACACAGACCCTCCACATGTGGGCTATGTGCCCCACAGAGGGGACCCCAGGTGGTGACAGCCTGTCTCAGAGCTTGGATTT
Organism: Capromys pilorides; assembly: GCA_004027915.1. Classification (NCBI taxonomy): domain Eukaryota; kingdom Metazoa; phylum Chordata; class Mammalia; order Rodentia; family Capromyidae; genus Capromys; species Capromys pilorides. The sequence continues at coordinate 5,209 of PVKN010020114.1, forward strand.
AGTGAGGCCATCAGAACTTGATCTTGCTTTTTTTTTTTCTTTTTTTGGTCTTTTTGAGACAGGGTCTCACTATGCAGTTCAGGCTGGCCTTGAGCTCACTTTTTAGCCCAGGCTAAACAGGAACTCACATGGATCCTCCTGCCTCAGCCTCCCAAGTGCTGGGACTGCAGGTGTGTGCCACCATGCCTGGTTCTTTTTCTTTTTCTTTTTTTTTTCCTGGTACCAGGGATCAAACACAGGACCTTGCACTTGCCAGGCAGGTGCTTATGCCTCTGAACTACATCCCCAGCTCTTTTTTAAAAAAAAATAAATGAGATATAATTCACATATCACAAAATTTACTTTTTTTCCTGCAATACTGAGGATCAAACCCAGAGCCTTCATTTGAGCTACAAGCCTAGCCTCTGTATAATTCTTGAATTTTTTTTTTAATTTTTATTTATTTATTTATTTATTTATTTATTTATTTGTTTGTTTGTTTGCTTGTTGTGTTTGTTTGTTTCTTTATTTATTCATTTTGTGGCTGGCTCAGCCTGCCCCGGTGGTGGCACTGGCGCAGCATGTGGTGCCGGGGATTGAACTGCAGTCCCCGCAGTTGCCTGAGCCCTCCTAAGCAGGCGCTTTAGACCACTGAACCATCTCGCCGGCCCTAATTCTTGAATTTTGATACAGGATCTCCCTTGGTCCTGAAATTATCCAGGCTGGGCTCAGGCTTGTGACCCTCCTGTCTCAGCCTTACAGATTGCCAAGATTATAGACATGCACCGTGATGCTCAGCTAAAACTCCGCCTTTTAAAGCACATCAACAGGCTGCATTATGTTCACAGAACTGTGTAAACCACCAGTACCGGCCCGGCGTGGTGGCGCACGCCTGTAATCCCAGCACTTGGGAGGCTGAGGCAGGAGGATCAGTGCAAGTTCGAGACCAGCCTGGGCTACAAAAGTGAGCTCAAGGCCAGCCTGAACTGCATAGCGAGATCCTGTCTCAAAAAGACAAAAAATCAATCAATCAATCAATCAATCACCAGTACCTAAGTCCAGAACATTTTTACCACTCCAAAGAAACTCTAAGTCCGGCAAAGTGGCACACACCTGTCATCCCAGCACTCAGGAGCCTGAGGCAGAGTTGTGATTGAGCTGTGAGGTGAGTTCAAGGCTACTGTGAATTATAGAGTGAAACCCTGTCTGAAAACAAAAACAATCTTTCTTTAAATTTAAAAAAAACAACTCTGTAACACAAACACAAGCTCTCCCTACTGAGCTGCTATGTCTCCACAGATTTTCCTGTTCTGAAATTTCATGTGAGTGGAGTGATACACAGGGCCTTGTGCCCCTCGCCTCCTGCCCTGTCACCCGCTGCAACACTGGCCACACCACGTCCCCTTAGGGCAGAGGAACTAAGGCCACACCGTACAGCGCGAGGCTGTCGTGGTCCCCCTCACAGCCGTGCACTGCGCCCTGTGCAGCCCTCTGGCGACCGCCGCCTCCTCCTCACACCCCACCAGCCCCCTACCTGTAGTGAAGGACGAAGCGACAGGCCACAGCCCCCAGCAGCAGGATTATGGTCAGGTAGAGCTTGAACTTCTCATACTCATCCTTGTAGGCGAACCTGTCATGACACAGCACCAGGAAGGTCACATACGATGACCCCTCTGCACCCCCAACCCAGGGCAAGATCCCAGCCCCACTTGGACCCCAAGCCCAACACCACTGCCCCACCCCAAAGGACCTGCCAGCCTGCAGAAAGAGACCTGGCCTTGAGTTAGTGACAACCAAGAGGGATAGAAGATCAGTTACAAAAGTTCTCCTGTCCTGGAACTCTAGGGTAGGACTCTGGACCCTCTGGACCCTCCTCCCTCAACTGAAGACAAATGCCAGGGGTCACAGCCACCCAGAAATGGTCTGACAGAGGGACAGGATGCCCTGTTTCCTGTGAAAAAAGCTGTCACGTGCAGGGAATGGAGCAGAGGCTGCTGCAGGGAGCCACCTTAAGTGACCTGGGGAAGGACGGAGGAGGGAGGAGGGTGCGGCTCAGAGATGGAGCCCGGCATGCATGGGGCCCTGAGTTCGATCCCCGATCCCTGCACTGGGAGAGAAAAAGGAAAGAAAGCTCTGCCGTGTGCCAGCCACAGAGGAGGACGGGCGCAGAGCCCCACCTGCTCACAGCTGGCTTTCTGCACAAAGCCTAGCTCTGCGTCTTCCCGGAGTGGCTGGCGGGAGCCCGAGCCCTGGGGGCGGGGCGGGGCGGGTACGTACTTAGCCTGGTTGCTGAGCAGGGTCACGTTCACATTGCCAAGGACCAGGTTCAAGTAAAGCCTGGAAGACAGAGCAGTGAGGGCCACGCCCAGTGAACAGGTAGTCAACAGAGAAGGCAGGACACTGACCAGGTGGCCCACTGGGGTCCCCATCAAGGGACAATCACGATTAACTAGAGACACTGGCAACAGTGTGTACAATGCTGTCATGAACACACTTCTTTTTTTTTTGGCGGGACCGAGATTCAAACTCACGACCTTGCACTTGCCAGGCAGGAACTTGTGCCTCGGAACTATCTCCCTGGCCCCACGGACACACTCCTCACGGAAGCTGACTCCTGACCCCCGACTCCCAGCCTCATTTGCAGATACAGCACACGACCAGGTTCCAGCCAGTGAGGCCAAGGCACAGGGATCGCGTCTAGAGCCATTTAAGGGTGGTCTTGGCCAGACACAGTGGCACGTGCCTGCAATCCCAGCACTCAGGAGGCGGAGGCTACAAACTTGAGGCCAGCCCAGCTACAAAGTGAGTTCAAGGCCAGCCTGAACAAAAGAAGGATGCTCTTTGAAATTTAAGCCACAGGGGGAAAAAATAATAATAAAATTAAGCCCCTGCTCTGTGCTCTCGCTGGCACAGCGGTCCGTGTGCACACATGCGGTGCGCTCTCCTGCTTTCATTTGGCCCAAATTTGGCTCCAGAGGCTGTTTCTTTTCCTATCTTAAATTTTTTTGTTTTTTTGCAGGACCAGGATTCAAACTCATGACCTTGCACTTGCCAGGCAGGCACTTGTGCCACGGAGCTACCTCCCCAGCCCCATCCTATCATAAATAATGGAACCTTGTTTTAAAATAAAAAAGGCCCAGCCTTCACAAGCACACGCGTCCTAAGTGCCAGCTTCAGATATATTTTTTCTGAGACAGCATTTGCTATGTACCGCAGGCTGGCCCTGAACTCACTAAGGAGCCCAGGCTGACTGAATTCAAAGTAATTCTCCTGCCTCAGCCTCCTGAGTGCTGGGATTACAGGCTTGTGCCACATCTGGTTTGTTTCGCCTTTTTTGTTTTAATGTATTTACTACAGGGTCTTTAGCGTCTCACTACACAGATCAACCTCAAACCGCTGGAATTCCAGGCGCACACCACCGCACCCAGTCTCAATCGCTGTCTCAGAGTGCCCTGGGGGACAGGCTGGCACAGCATGGCCAGGGATTGAACCCCAGTACCTGTACCTGCCTAAGCAGGCAATTTAGTTTGCTGAGCTATCTGGCCAACCCTTATGTTTTGCCTGGTTTTGATTTTTTTTTTTTTTAGGGAAGGGTCTACAGGGTATTCAGGGTCTCACTGCTAGATTGGACTTGTAGTGATCCGCCTGTTTACAGCCTCCCAAGAGCTGGGACTACAGGCATGGCACCATGCCCAGTCTTTTTTTTCTTTTTTTAGACAGAGGAGAGAAAAGGAGACAAGAAGATTGCCACAAGTTCGAGGCCAACCTGGGACATACAGTGAGTTCAAAGCCAGCCTGAATTATACAGTGAGACCCTCAAACAAAAGGTTTTAGACTTTAAAAAGGACTGAGTTAGGGCCAGCTAGACGGCTCAGAGCATTAAAGTGTCTGCTTAGGCACCCGCAGGGACTGCACGCAGGGGCTGCCATTCTATCCCCAGCATGCCATGCCGGCCCCACCCCCACCCCTGAAGCACCGAGAGGGCAACTGAGACTGGGCGTGGTGGCACACACCTGTAATCCCAGTGCTTAGGAGGCTGAAAACAGGAGGATCAATGAGTCTGATCTATGTAGTGAGACCCTGTAGAACCTGTAGACCCCATATTAAATACATAAACAATAAATAAATACATAGGGCTAAGGTATAGCTCAGTGGAAAGCCTCTGGGGTTCAATATCCAGTACCCCACCAAAAAATCTTTTAGCAGATTTCCAATATGAGTCAGGCATGGTAGCACATGCCTATAATCTCAGCACCCAGGAGGCCGAGGCAAGAGGACCGCTACCAGTTCAAGGCCAGCCCGGGCTGAACAGTGAGACTCTGACTCAAAAAAAGTTTTTTTCTTTTTTTTTTCAATCACTGTTTTGTTTTAATCTTTCTTTCTTTCTTTCTTTCTTTCTTTCTTTCTTTCTTTCTTTCTTTCTTTATTTCTTTCCATTATGGCCAGCTTAGCCTGCCATGGGGGTGCGGCTGGCTGCAGCATGTGGTGCTGGGGATCAAACTGTAGTCCCTACGGTTGCCTAAGCTTGCCTAAAGACCGCTGAGCCATCTCACCAGCCCAGGTTTTTTTTTTTTTCAATACACAAAACTACATTCCTAACCATAACCTTCATGCTGCACATCAGATTTCTAGATTGATTCACCCTGCAAGTCTGTCATCCTTGAATGGGCTCCCCATCTCCCCCAGCCCCCTCCCGCTGGTGACAACTCTTTCCTCTCCTTTTTTGTGTACTCAGCTTCCCCTTTTTTGGATTCCACACACCAACGAGGTTGTGCAGTACGGTGCTCTCTGAATCTGGCTTAATTCCCAGGGCATAAGGTCCTCCAGACATAGCCGAGGGCTTTCTGATTGGGCCATGAAAAGTTTCTGAAAGAAACTGAGGCATAATTCACCGGCCATAAAATTCAGCCTTTTAAAGTCCACCGTTTACTGGTTTCCAATATACTCACAATCTTGTGCAACCACCGCCACTGCCTAATTCTGGAACATTTCCATCCCTCAAAAAGAACCCCACCCCACAAGCAGTCCTGTCCCATCCACCCCGCAACCTTGCACCTACTCTCCGTCCCTAGGGATTGGCCTATTCTGGACATTTCACGTGCACAGGCCCAGGGCTGACCTTCAGCGGCTGGCCAATTTGCTGTGGCCCACCTCACACCCACCTCTCAGAGGAGGCCAGACTCTGCACCCTAACTACCCAGGAGCAGAGCTGCTGGGTCTGTGTGTGTGCGTGCGTGCGTGCGTGCGTGTGTGTGTGTGTGTGTCTAGCTCCTGTAGGAAACAGCAAGCATTCCTCACAGAGAGGCTTGCGCTAACAAAGGTGCAAATACAGGGCTGCAGCACCTCAGGGAGGAAGGGTAAACTCTAGGCCCTGAGAGTGTGGTGACATTTTGAAGTGACTTTTGAAGAGTAAATGTAAGTTTGCAGGGAAATGAGAATGGTTGTGTTTTTGTTTTTTGTTTTTTTCTAGCTGAGAGTAGATTTTCAGAACACTACCAGTCTGCTAGAACCACAGCAGAATTGCAGGGAAGAAATCAATCTTCACTTCCTACAGGATAGCTCGGTTCTCTTTAGACGATCACACCCCACAACATGATCATGGCTCAGCCAACCACAGCAGGGTATCCTAAAGCTTCAGAAAGTATCATGCGACTCCACCCCAGCCTCTGAGGGAAGGCGCATGATCATGGCTCAGCCAATCACAGCAGGGTATCCAAAAGCTTCAAGAAGGGTCATGTGACCTCCTCCCCCAAGCAGGAAAGGCACATGACCATGGCTCAGCCAATCACAGCAAAACATCCACCTGACTGGACTGTGAGTGGTCATGTGACAATCCAGGCCACAGAATCAGCCCTGGGACTTTTCCCATACCCTTACTAGAATGTGAGTGGAACTGGGGAGAGGAGGACTTTATAAAGTCTAAGGAGGAAATGCGTGTAGTACAAAAGAAAGGCACATGAGCGTTCCTAACAGGGCAACCCTCCATGTCCTTTGAGGTACTGGGTCCAGCCAAAACTGAAGCTGTGTCTGGACTCTTTGGGAGACAATGAATCCTCTTTTTTTTTTTTCCTTTACAACTCTGAGTTAGCTTTTGTGTCGTCTGGAGCACAGATTCCTGACTGATGTAAAATGCACAAAGAACCAGAGAGAGAAAGGTGAGAGGGTTAGCTCAGAGCACTACTGTGAGAGATGGGTGCGCCTGCCGGCCTGCTGCCTCACCCCGTGGCCGCCAGCCCACGGAGCCCGGCCTGGCCTCGACTGGGCTGCGTCCCACCCAGGCCAGAGGCTCATGCGTGTCACTGAACCTTGTGAAAATGGGCAGCTGCAAAGTGCCGAGCAGCACAGGTCCTGCCAGCACAGGGCCAGCAGGTGCTCAGCACAGCGTTCTCTTCTCCTGGAAGAGAACACCGCCTCCACACCCCAGGTGGCACTTGTGGTTCGGGGGGGGGGGGGGGCGGCCCTCTCACAAGCCTTTTCTGGGAGGTTACAGCACCTGAGGGCCTCTCCTGGGTGGAAAGAACATGAGGGCCATGCCCTCCTTCTGCCTGGCATCTCCCCACACCTCCTGTCCACCTTAGGCCCCAGTGCCTGAGCTCCTACCCGTTCTTCTTGGGCAGGTAGGCCTCCATGTCGAAGAAGACGTTCTGGCGCTCCTTGATGTGCGCGCCCATCTGCTGGACCAGCTCTGCCTCCTCCTGGCCTGCATGGCGCTTGTACCTGCGGAGGGAGGCAGGCCAGGGAGGCTGTCACTCAGACGTGGGAGGGTCTGGACCCCCAGAGCCTCGTCCAGACCTCAGTCTGTTTTTGTTTCTCTGTGAGCTGGTGATTGCATCCAGGGACGCTACACTGGGCTACATCCCCAGCCCTTTATATTTTACTTTATTTTTGTCTTTTTCGGACAGGGTTTCATTATGCAGTTCAGGCTGGCCTTGAGCTCACTTCGTAGCCCAGGCTGGTCTCAAATTCACAATGATCCTCCTGCCTAGGCCTTCCTAGTACTACCGTTAGAAGTGTGCGCCAGCCCTTTTTATTTTATTTATTGAGATACAGCTTCACTAAGTCACACAGGCCCGAGTTCCAGCTTGCAGCTGCCTGCTTCAGCCTCCTGGGTGCTGGGATCACAGGTCTGTCCCACCACAGCCAGCTGCAGCTTCTGCTCTGTATCCTCTGTGCACAAGCCTGGCTCCCCAGAGCCTTGTGATCTTGGCAACGACCTTGCCTCTTCCTTGTTCTGCAGGGTTTCCATCAGGCCTGCCCGCTAAGCAGCCTGTGAGGAGGCCCTGGGCGCGCAGCAGGAGCACCCGGGGCAGTGCAGGCACACAGCAGGCACCAGGGCATGGATGCCTGCCGGCCCAGCTACACCTTTCCTTCACTGTTCTGAAGGAAAAGCTTGAATTTTAGGGAGGACACAGAGGCCTGCGAAAGCCCAAACAACTGAAATGAGCAGTTTTCCCTCTTTCTGGGGGCCCACGCCACTGGGAAGGACACTGGAGAGCAAAGGATGGCGCTGTGCGTGGCCATCTGACAGCCCGAGAATGAAGGCAGAAATGAGAGGAAAAACAGTTTCTACAAATGACCTTTGAGCCCCGGATCTGCTGATGCCTGAAGCTATGCCTGGGTTTTTCCTTTAAAATTTCCATTCTTTGTTTAAACCAGTTTTGATTTGGGTTCTGGTTCCTTAAAACCAAGGGAGCCTTAAGCCAGGTGTGGTGGTACGTGCTTGTAATCCCACCACTCAGGCGGCTGAGATAGGAGGATCCACAAGAGTTCAAGACCAGCCTGAATTACACAGTAAGACACTGTCTCAAAAAAAAAAAAAAAAAAAAAAAAGTGGTAGCATAGAACTATAATCCCAGCTACTCAGGAGGCTGAGGCAGGACAATCACAAGTTCAAGGCCGCCCTTGCAACTTATGTAGCAAGGATCTACCTCAAAATAAAAAGTGCCAGGGCATAGTTCAGTGACAGAGTAGCCACGGGTTCAATCCCTAACACAGGAAAGATAAAAAGAATTTAAAAATCAGCTGAGGCTACAGCTCAGCAGTGTATTCCCAGGGCCCTTGGAGTCCCAGCTCGACTCACTTCTGGAGCTCCACCTGTAGGTCCTTGAGGCGCTTCTTCTGCTTGTTGATGGACCCGCTGCACAAGGTCTGCAAGGCGGTCAGCTCCTCCAGCTTCTGCCTGTAGATCCTGTGCGTCTCCTGAGGGACGGGTGTGAGAGCACACGAACACGTCAGGGAACAAGACACCAGAGAAACAGTGTGCAGAGCCTCATGCAACAATATTGGACATTGTGCTTTCTAAGTAGAAATTAATATCTACGACACGACACATCCACGACCAAAAGTTGTAGCCACAAAACTTTGCCTATGTAACTGTCCTCTGTGGAACAGTCACAAGAAATCAAACCCATACCACCTGTTCTTTCCATTTCTTTTGTAGATGTAATTGTAAATTACTGATGAAAACACTAATTTCATCAAGGTCGCAGGTCAAGGGCTAAAATCCTGCAGTACCAAGACTGCCTTACAAATTCGGATAGGAATTGGGGGCGTCGGCCCAACACAACCTCCGTGTCTGCCGCTGCCCAGGCCCCACCCCTTCTGATGAGAACTGCAGCCGTCTGGTATATCGCCCGGGATGCCCTTCTTGCCAGTTCTTTGCCCAGATGATTTTGGGAGAAGCTGAATATCCCTACTTGAAAGGTCAGGCTGACCAATCAGAATCCTCCAACACGCCAGCAGCTGATTGGTTCAGATGTGAACCGATGGCTCCTTCTGACCAATGAGAGCCAGCCTTGAGACTGTGGCTGGAAGACCTGGTTCCCAGGCCCTCTTTGCTGTGGGATCAGCTAATCTGGCAAATGCTGCTTGGGTCGCTGTGAGCAGGGGAAGCCGTCTTAACAGTGAAGCCAGGCTGGAACACAGAATTGAAAGTAGGAGACAGAATTCTTATGCCATCTGTTAGGGCTTGGATATGGTTCATCTCCCATAGGTTCCTATGCCGGACAGAGAGGAGTGGGACCTTTAAGAAATAGAAACAAGGAGGAGGTAATTATGGTCAGGGGCCCAGCGCCTCTGGAAGGGATTTGTGCCCGCCCAGCAAGGGTGGGTGAGTTCTCACAGGACTCGAGAGTGGCTTGCTAGGAGCAAGCTCGGCATCTCCCGCTAAGCCCCTCTCAAACTGAGCTCCTGCGCACGCAGGCCTCTCCATCGCACCCAGGCCCACCTCGGGATGCACGCTGCATTTCCTGCCGACTTGCGGCCCTGAGCTTGGGCTGTTCTTCCTCCAAAATACACCTCTGTTCCTCACCAAGAACCCAGTCCCAGGCACCGTATTACACCACAGCCGATGGATTTCAGCCCTTGAGCTTGGGTCTGAGTGGAGGCGGAGCAATGCTGCAGGATACACAGGAACCTCTTCATCTCCTGTTCACTTTGAGCTGAGTTTCCAATCCCGGCAATGAAGAGCGTCTTAGGAAGAGCACATACCCCTTCCCCCTCTCGTCACAGGGCCACCCTCCCCACTCGGTCCCTCAAGAAACTCAGTATCACGCTCCTGGCAATAATCACTTGGGACCATGACAAGACATTCTGTTCCAATGCGGGGAGAATGGGATAGGCTAAATTCTTCATAAATTATATCTCTAGAGATGATGGGGAGAAGAACATGAAATTAAAATCACTAGGGCCGGGGAGATGGCTCAATAGCATAACGGCCTGCCTGGCAAGCACAAGGTCCTGAGTTAGATTCCCAGTACTGCAAAAAATTAATTAATTAATTAATTAAAATCACTGTGTCTGGTTTCTTAGATGTTAGAGAAAAACTGTATTTAGCAGAGGAAGAGAGAAGTCAGACAGTGAGGACAGAGCCTAAACTCTCACGCTTTCTGAGTAGGGTCCCTAGAAGGAAAGGTCATCTAGCCAGGCACTGCATTGCATAGGAGGCCGAGGCAGGAGGATCACAAGTTCAAGGCCAGCCGAGGGAACCTGGCAATTTAGCAGGTCTGATCTCTCAAAACACAACAAAAAATGAATTAAACCAGGGAACGATTATGAAAAAGACATGAGGAGGAAGCCGAGACAGTGCCGTGGGCAGGTGGCAAGAAGGAGCAACAGCCAAGCACAGGGCCATGTCGCTGCCCACGCAGGGGCAGAACGCAAAGAGTGCCACAGCCTCCCTGTCCTCTTCCTGATCCCTCCATGAGGAAAATCATGTTTCTCTGTGTCTCTGTGTCTGTCTGTCTCTCTCTGTCTCTCTCTCTCTCTGTCTGTCTCCCTCTCTCTCTCTCTCTCTCTCTGTCTCTCTGTCTCTCTGTCTCTCTGTCTCAAATAACTTTTTCACTATTCATCCCCAGCCATTGCTAAATTGCCCAGGCTGGACTTTCAACCCTCCTGCCTCAGCCTCTTGAGTGCTAGGATTACACGTGTGTGCCTCCATAGATGCAGTTTTAAAATAACTTCAATCTTGCGAAATTAGAAGAATGATACAAAGAAAAATAATAATAATACAAAAAACCTGTCTCTACTCTTCCCTCAGGTTCACCAGCTGTTTGCATCATGCTATACTACTGCTTATCTCGTGTGTGTGTGTGTGTGTGTGTGTGTGTGTGTGTCTGTATGTTTTTTCCCAGACCAGGCATTAATGAGCCACAGCCCACTGGCCAAACCTGGCTGTGTAATTCTGCATGGGCGGTAAGATGGAGATGGGTTTTGCAGGCTTGAAAAGCAATCAGCAGAGGCCAGGGATGTAGCTCAGCGGCACAACATCTACCTAGCAAGCACAAGGTCTGCAGTTCAATTCCCGGTACCAAAAATTTTTTTAAAAAAAGTAAATAAAAGAAAAGCAACCAGCGGAGCGTTTCCCAACGTGTGAACACGATGTGCGCCTAGAAGCGCAGCCTCCAT
>PVKN010020115.1:0-16071 GCA_004027915.1 Capromys pilorides
AAAAAAAAAAAAAAAAAAAAAAAAAAAAAAAAAAAAAAAAAAAAAAAAAAAAAAAAAAAAAAAAAAAAAAAAAAAAAAAGAAAAAAGAAAGAAAGAAAGAAAAGAAAAGGTAAAGAAAGAAAGAAAGAAATGCACTCTTACCTAGTGGGGAGAGCCAGAGTATTGACCTGGCTCTAGGTAGCAGACCCTAAGGAGGGACTCCTTCCCTAGGCCCCCAGCTGAGCACATGATACCACTTTGTTCAATGAAGCTAAATCCCCTCAGATGATATTGTCTGTAGCCATCATCACACTTACCACACCTTAGGCAGAGCTCTGAAATAATTACTCAAATGCTGGAAAGAGGTGGGACACCAGAAGGGACTCCCTCTCTCCGATCTTGGGGAAGGACTTGAGCTGAGATGTGCCCCAGGTCTGACAAGTATCAAGCAGAACAGTACTTGTTTGCAACAAAACTACAAAGAGGGATCACCAGAGCAGCTATTTCTTGAAAGGCTCCAAAGTGCCAGTACATGGCACACACATATTGAATCCAAATAATAGTCTTATGTGGTAAGTACTATTATTAATGCCCATTTAACAGACAGGAAATGATGGCTCAGAGAAGGTAATTGAGGTCACACAGCTGACTAGTGGTAGAGCTAGGTTTAGAATCAGATCTGGCTAATGTCCAAATCCAGGCCTTTAAGTACTACACTATCCCACCTCTTTCCCATACGGAGTCATTCTAAAACTCTTCTAGAAGGAGCACAGATAATGATGGCCCTCGTGAAATCCTGCTGGAAATGTGCAGGGGTCAACAGGGTCTGCTGGCTCTCTGCAGACATCCTGTGGCTCTGTCACAGATTCTCTACTGAAAGTACAGACTCCCAGATTCCTAACATAGAAAGCAAAGGAGATGTCCAACCAACTGCTTTGCCCCATTGAAATCATCCCACTTGATAACGCTGGATCTTTAAATCCCCTCAGATGATATTGTCTGTAGCCATCATATCATCTACAGGATTGAAATCATCCACTTCCGGTTTCTGCCTTTTCTGGGTAGCAGTGACGTTTGCAGAATGCCAAGCCTGGGTTGAGATTGGAGGCTGTGTTCTGAGGGTGGGTTTGATAACAGACCCCCACTGCCCTACCCCCAGTCTTCCCTGGAGGCAGGACAAATAGGCCCATTGATTCAAAACTCTCCCAGAGGGCATTAGAGTAATGACTCTGTACTGTGCGATGCCTACACCCCCTTTGACCTCCTGAATGACCCCTGCCCTGGGAGGTTCCAAAGGCCACAAATCTCTGATGCTTGTGGGCCATGTGGTTTGTGGCTGTTTGTAGTTTTGAAGGGGAGGAGAAAATGAGGAGAGTAGGGGACTTTACTTCTCACTGTTCTGCGCTTCCCAAGAGAGCCGGCAAGAGATGGGCAGGGCCCCTTCCAAACCTTGCCAAAACACACTGTAACTACTGATATGGGCTCCATCATTTATTTTTGAACACAGCAGTGCTCTTGGCTCATTTGCTTAAGTCTGCCCAGCCAGCTACATTTTGGCTTGGGAGAAGGGCACCAGGGCACAGAAGAAACATAACAGATTTGTAACCAGGTTCCTTGGTCTGGTCCCTGGCTAGGAGAACTAACCAACCAGCCATACATGGCACCTCAACTCCTGTGTATCTTTGTTCCTTGAAGTGCAAAGCCAGCACCAGGGCTATGAAGCAACAGAAAGATCTTACCCCTAAGTTAGTATTTCTGAGCCAGATGTGTAGGTGGATGGGTAGATAAGGCAGCATTTGGACTTGAGAAGGCCTGGGAGTCCACTTCTAATTTGATTGTTCAAGAAAGCAATGTGCATTCAGTCTCTTCCATGTCTCAGACATTTTACTAGGACTGAGTTAACCCTTCAAGCTTATGGTGGACCCTGTGCCGATCACTGAGGTATTTAAGAGTCTAGGGCAGTGACAGAAACATGATCAAATAGCTCGCTGGCCAGCTGGGGATCTGCAGAGGCTTGGTGGGAAATAGGATGCTCAATCCAAGTCTTAAGTATCAGGCCTCCTCCCGTTTCATAAGCCATCTTATAACTTCTACTACCAACTCTCTGTGCAAGCTCAGCAAACGATTTGGCTCTGGGCAACTTCAGTTTCTTCATCTTCAAAATGGGGGCAATAATCTGTGGAGTGGACCGTTGTGTATCTTGCACGACCCATCTGCCACTTTGGTGCTGTGTTCAACGTCCACTCCCGCGGTAGGGCGTGTAACACTAGTTTCCTCCAGACATTCCAAACACACTCGCAGAGCTGAAGAGTGCGGAAGATCGTGAGGCGGTGGGAATGGAAGGGAAATTCGGTTACCCGCAAGGGATTTGGTCGAGAGAGAGAGAGAGAGAGAGAGAGAGAGAGAGAGAGAGAGAGAGAGAGGAGGGAAGAGGGAAGAGAGAAGAGAGAAGAGAGAGGAGGGGGTTAAACGTGTACACTATTCTAATTGGAGCCGTTTTGTGTCTTTGCTCATTCTTCCACAGCTCCTTCTTCCCGACTCTGGAAGCAGCTCAGAAGCAGCAAACCCCCTGTTTCCCTCAGTCTGTCTGATGGAGAACCAAGCCACTGAGCGGTGGACTGCTTGGGGTCGTCTTCCTTTCACTCTGGAGGGAAAAGGATCCAAGTGCTTGCCTATGCACTTAGAATCCCAAGTGTGGCCCACCTTTGGGAAGGGGTTACCACTTGCATTAAGTTTTTTCCTCTGACTAAAGAAGGACTTCCTTTTACTTGTCCTAACCTAGCCCTTTAGGGCTTCAGTAGGACGCGAGAGCTCGGGTCCGGTCCAGGGCCGAGCGGGCTGCGCTGCCCCTCCAGGATTTCCAGCGCTCGGCAAGGCGAGGTTGGCTCGAACTTCGGCCTCCGATGAAGGCAACTCCGCTTCCCTTTAAAATGCAGAAACTCCCAGCCCACACCCCCGCCCCTTGGGCCGCCTCCTCCCGCTTCCCCCTCCGCCCGCGCAGGGTCAGGCTCCTCCCAGAGCCCTCGGCGTGGGGGCCTCTCTGCCACCTGCCCACTGCCCATCCCACATGCAAAGCGTGACCGCTGGGGACGGAAGCCGGGTGCGCGCCCACAGCGGCCCCGCGCCGGGCCGCGACGAGCAACTCGCCCGCCTGCTCCCGCCGGGCCGTCTGCGCTTACCCAGCATGCACTTCTAGGCCCTGAGCTATCTTGGAGCCGCAGCCCTTGGGTCAGAGCGGCCGGAAGAAACAGGAAGTTTGGGACGGTTCTAGTCTTGGGGCAGGGAGCCCTAAACGGCAGGCCCTTCGCTCACCCATGCCTTTCCTTTTCCCTGCTCCCTCCCTCTGGCGCACTTCCCTGGGGTCCGTTTTGGGGGCTGGCCTGAACTCCAAAAATCCAGATGTGTTTGGGGGTCATTCAAGGCACACTCCCAGGGTTCCCTTCGCGGTAGCATCTCCTGGCTTTATGAATCAAGGGGTGGGATGGGGAGAGCATGCTCTTGTCCAGACGGGGTGGTAGTCCCTGAGGGTAGAAGGGGGGAGGACACTAGATAGGGGAGGGGGATGAGGTCGGGTGGAGATTTGCCACCCCAGGCCACTCCTTGGGCTGGGAGGGCAGCGGTTAGGGACTGACTGGTACGGAGTCCAAGGTTATTGTCCTTCCTTCCCTATTGCCACCATACTGACTTGTGCTGCCCTGTTATCCTCAGCGACCATTTCATAAATGGGCACTGCAGGTCCACCAGGGGCATGGGGCAAAGGAGAGAGGATACTTAATGCAGCCTCATCCCCATGCATAAGGCACAAAGCGTATACCCTTGGAAAGCAATGTTCCTTCTCTCACCCTTTGGACAGGCAGGAAGTACTGGCCTCCTTCTCAGTCCCCACCCCTACCTTCCCACTAGCCGAAGCAGGGACACAGATGCTCAACTGTTCCCACTCAAGCCCCTCACTGGCCCACAGCTGAGACAAGAGGCATGAATTCCAGTTGCTCCCACTGTGCTGTTTGATGCTGGTTTGCCATTTGGTCAGTCCTTTTCCAATTGTGAAGACAGGCCCTTTATGTAGTCACACTCCTTCCATAACCTGACACTCCCAGGCGGGGCTTCTTCTTCTCTGCTTAGAAGGAGGGTTTTTCCAGGGTCTCCTCAAAGCCTTAACTCTGCATCTTTTCAGATTTACTGGGGGGGGGGGGGAGAAAAGGACGAATATTCTGGAAGTAAGAGTTTAAGGGTGAACACTCACTGCCTGTAGAATTATTGTAAAATGAGACAGTCACAGGATAGTTTCAGTCCCAGACACCTCTAAGGCAGAAATAATTGGTCTTTCCCCTGTGCCACTATAGTGCAGGATTTATACCTCTATTGTCACACTGTATTGCAATTATTTGTTTACATATTTCTTTTCCCATAGAAGGTGTGCTCCTGGAGGGTAAAAACTATGCTTTATTTATCTCTGTAGCTCTCTGCATAGATCTAGCTCACAAAAGGGCTATTGAATAACTGAACTAGAAATGGAAGGGATTCAGTTGGATGACCTCTGGGATCTCATTCAGAGCTCTGTGATGCAGTTTAAACAAGCACGGATACACTCACATTTGTGTAAATGCACAGACACAGCAAATACACACATAGCGCCATCCCACAGTCTGGGTGTCAGTGGAAGACCACTGCTTGGAAAATGAGCAGATGTTACATGATGCCAAGTTACTGGTCTTTTGAAAGCTGAATCTTGAAACGTAAACATCTGAGGTGTCGACAGCTAACATCACAACTGGTTTGGCTGACTTTTTTTTTTCACTGCCCTGACTTTTTTAAGCAGTCACAGCTGGATGTGTAAAAACATTGAACATTCAAGCTAAAAGGGCCCTCTGAGCAGTGCTGGTACAAACCTCTTTAAGTTCCTGGTCCAAAGTTAGAAAAGAGCAGAAATATCAGTCTTGTGCTCTCCACATCTGAAACATGCACATGTGGGGCATATGTTTGTATATACACACCTGTCTGGACCTGTGCACATGGTTTCTGAAAGCCACACACTTGGGTACAGCCTGAAACGTGCTACCACTCTGCATGGTTAAACCCTTGTTCAACAACACCCACTAGGTTTGTGAGGGTGGCACACCTTCTTGTGGAAGAAGGATGGACACTTGAAGACCAAGGAAGGGAGGACAGGGCTCACCTGGCAGGGAGGGCAAATCTAGTCAGAGCACAAAGGCGATAGGGAGCCCTACAAGTTTGCCACTATCCTTTCACATGCTTAGCTCACCTCATTCTCCCTGCTCCAGAGGGTGAGGAGAGGAGACATTCCCTGCTCATGCCAGCGAGCATGTGCACACTGCAGGCTTGGTATGCAAGTAAGCGTGCGCTTCCAGCTGCTGCCTTGCACTCTGCAGGCTGACAAGCCACCTCCTTTCCCAAAGGGAACTCTTTTCCAATCGCTGCCTCTCTTCACCTGGGCAAGATTAAGGCGAGCAGGACCATGGCAAGCCCTTCTCCAAAGGAGAAGTGTCACAGCTTTTTCTCCACTTCACCTGCAGGCCTTTGCCTGGAAGATGTCTTCTTTCAATCTCACCTTCAACCGGAAGCTTAGGTGGGCTTAACCCCCAGCTGCCTCTGATAGCCTCACCAGAGGGAGTGTCTTTAACACACCAGAGCATCATATGCACTGGTGGCTGTTCCTGATTCCCCTCAGGGACCCCTCTCCCACCTGCACCCCATCACATGTTATCATCCATTCTTTGTTTCTGCATGGCATTTTAATGTTCAAAGCATTTTCCCATATAGGTCTTACTCCACTTTTATCACAACCTTGTGAGGCAAGTAGTAGTAGCTTCATTTTACCAACCAGGAGACTGAAGCTGGCAGAAGATAAGCAAAGCTGTTCAAGGTCACACAGCTAATACACAGGGAGTGGGGTGGGGCACTGGTCTCCGTCCTTAACTACAAAGTGCATGCTTTGACTACTCTGCCGCTCTAATGCCCAGATGATGTCCCGCCCACCTAAGGGAGGGGGCTGTCTTTCTGCTTCTTGGGTGCCTCCAATGTGCCTTATGGAGGGCTGATTAGTTCTGGATACACTGGGCATTCCAAAGTCAGAGTAGCCAGAGAAAGAGGATACAACCTGTCAGGAAACCCTGGTAACTCTAAGAAGGGAAAAGCGCCCCCAGTCTTTCAGCAGTGTCTTCCCCTTACCCTCTTCTCTGCCTGAGTTGCCGAGAGCAATAGCATGGGAGCACAGGCCTAGAGGAAAGTATCTCTAAGTGTAGACCCTGGCTAGTCCCTCCTCCCCTCCTCTGGGGCTTCAGCATCCAGAGCTCATGAACACAGTTAGCATTGGAACTACTCACAGCCTAATGCGAGGACTGTCATCTAGCTCCTTCCCTGCTAGGACATGTGGTACCAACAGAATGTCACTGGCCCATTTAGTGGTGGGGGGCTCAAACTGAGGGCACCCCTTCACGCTTTTGTGAGTCTCAGTTAACCTCCCTTGAGGGCAAGCCTCACTAAGCAGTGTCCCCCCACCCCCACAGACTCCCTTACTGTACCTGGGCCCCGCCCCGACTGTCCTCAGGGGTGGGGCCAACCCTAGGGCAGGCTGGGGCAGGAAGTGGTTGCAATTACACACTCTGCCTGTCCCACACTGGATGCCACTACGAGAGTGACAAATGTAAACTCTGCCAGTCCCAAATCTCAGGGCAGGGGCTGCAAGAAAGTCCCACCAGGGCCTTCTGGGCTGGAATGAATCTATTTTCCTGAGGGAAGGGAGTTCCCAAGCCTAGGCAAGGCTAGAAGCCTCAGTGACTACTCACATCCAGAGATATAGGGAGCGCATCATGAGACTATCCCACCACTGTGAGACAGGCACACTAAAAACTTGCCCACTAAAAAAGTGGGCACACTTTAACCTGCCCATCAAAAATGCAGCTTTCCCCTGCTGATTGAGCCCTTTTTCGAAACTGCCAATACTTGAATACCTCCTATCAGGAGAGGACAGGCTTTGATCTTTGGCTGCTGCAAGCCAAGGATCAACAAGTCAGTGTTTTTTTTTTTTTTCTTTTTGAGACAGGGTCTCACTAAGCAGTTCAGGCTGGCCTTAAGCTCAATTTTGTAGCCCAGGCTGGTCTCAAACTCAC
The DNA here is from genome assembly GCA_004027915.1 of Capromys pilorides. Lineage (NCBI taxonomy): Eukaryota > Metazoa > Chordata > Mammalia > Rodentia > Capromyidae > Capromys > Capromys pilorides. Next base: position 7,110 of record PVKN010020115.1, read on the forward strand.
ACCAATCCTCCTGCCTCAGCCTCCCAAGTGCTGGGATTACAGGCCTGTGCCACCACGCCCGGCTCAAGTCAGTGGTTTTATATCCCCTATTCCTTAGTCATTTTTTGGAATTCCCAGTTCTGCGGCAGGTGGAGGGCACTACTGGTGTGGCCTCAGCCACAGGGTTAAGAACCATCTAGAGAAAAAGCACAAACTGGTGAAGTATGAGAATGTTTGCCTGAGGTGGCTTGGGGACTCTAGGGTGGGCCTTCACTGAAATTGTGTTTTGATTTGTTTTCTTTTGCTTTGTTTTATTTTTTGAGACAGGTTGTCACTATATAGTTCAAGCTGGCCTTGAACTCACTGGGTATAGCTCAGGCTGCTGTCAAAGTCTCAGTGATCCTCCTGCCTCAGCCTTCTGAGTGCTAGGATTAGAGGCGTGTGCCACCATTCACAGCAGATTATCTTCAGCTAAGAAAACTGCGACTACATTAGAGGAATGGAGGTAGAAGTCTCCTGGGTGAAGAAGTTGGACAGTGAGAAATCATAGGGGTGGACCAGCCAGATAGCTCAGTGGATTAAAGCACCTGCTTAGACAGGAGCAGCGACTAGACTTCAAGCCCTGCTTATACACTGAGATGGCGATTGAGACTGGGGCAAGTGGCACATGCCTGTAATCCCAGCCCTTGGGAGGCTGAAAAACAGGAGGATCACTACAAGTCTGATTTGTGTAGTGAGACCCTGTAGACCCTGTACTAAATACATTAAAAAAACATAGGGGAGCCCATAAGGAAATGGGGATGCATGAAGAAGTTAGGTTTAGAAAGGCCCAGAAACCCAGGGAATGTCATGGCACTCGTACAACACTTGAGCTTGCTAACAGTTAGGTCTCAGCCCTAAAGCCCCATTTCACAGCTTCCTAAAAGCTTCACGGCACCCTTGCTCTATGGAAACTGCTCCCCTTCTCCCTGATCAGGTCTGTGCAATTTTCCAGGGAGTTAGGACTCGCGTTGGGGCTGCCCCAAGGGGAGGGTCCCCTTGCCTTGTCCTTCCATCATTGCAGGAGCCAAAAGTTCTGCATTCCAGCTTGGGGTCTGGCTAGCTAGCAGCCCCTTTCCCCAGGGCCCCTCTGCCCCCCACTAGAGGCTGGGAAGCTGAGTCACAGGTAAATGCATGCTTCCCAGGCAGCACAACAGAAACAGAAAAAAAAAAGGGATGAAAAAAGAAGCCCACCACGATATCTGCTGCCCCTGAGTCCCACCTTAGCTTTGCTTCACTCACAGCTTGAGATCACAATCAGAAGCTTGTCTTTGAATATGAAGAGGACAAGTCTCAGTATCAAACAAGGGAACAGTGATGGAAGTGTTTTGTAAACTATCAAGTTCTATACGGATGTCAGGGATTACTTGCAATATTACTATGCATTCTGCACGTTCATTTTTCTCCCATGGATCTGGTTTATTCAATATCTGCCTTAATACAGGAGCATGATAGAGCCTTTGGGGATCTGGGGGAAAGTGAATTATTATGTGCACATGAGAGAAGGGAGAGAGGTGGAGGAGGAGGGATGTGAGAAGAAGTGATTGAGTAGGACACCGTCCCTTAATATTTGGACCCTGGAAAAATGGGGTTATAATGAACAAGAGTGAGAAGACCTCACAAATCATACAGCCAGAGAGGTCCAGGAAACAGTCTTGTTCAGCCCTCAGTACTCAGAACAAGCTGGGGCGGGGAGCCCAAGTCCTCGATGTCTGCCAACTGAGTGAATGATGGAAGGACATCACAGAGGGCAGTGCAACACTTCACACCCCCTCCTCTTTTTTGTCTTTTTGAGACGAGGTCTTGCTATGTAGTTCAGACTGACGTTGAGCTCACTTTTGTAGCCCAGGCTGTTCTCCAACTCATACTGATCCTCCTGCCTCAGCCTCCCAAGTGCCAGGATTACAGGCGTGCACCACCACACCTGGCCCCTTTGGGTCCCTTCAGGCCCCTTTACAGTTGCATGAGTGCTGTTTCTGTGTAGGTAAGTGTCAACTCCTTTCAGTTGCAGGAAGGAGTCCTGGTCTACTAGCTGAGTCCCTGGTGCTGGTAGTTCCTGCAAACCCATGGCAGCCAGTCACCATAGCCCTGGCCTGGTGTTCAGAGGTCCAGCACACAGAGCCAGAACCTCTCACACCACACATGTCACTGCTATTTGAGTCCTTACAGAGCCCTTCAGGATCTCCAGCACAGCTGAACTAAAATCAACAAATAGGGTCATGGTTTGAGAAGTATTTTGTGAGCTGCAAAGACCCATCCAAATGATAAGAGATCGTTTACTATATTGAAAACAGAGCTTTCCCAGCTAAGCCTGGTGGTGCCATGCCTGTCATCCCAGAACCCTGAGAGGCTGAGGCAAGAGGATTACAAGTGCAAGCCCAACATGCGCAACATAATAACTTAGCAAGACCTTGTCTCAAAATAAAAAAAAAAAGGTCTAGGGATGTAGCTCAGTGCAAAGGCCCTGGATTTAGTCCCCAGTACTGCACAAATAAAAAGTACTCAGATGGTTACTTGCATTCCGGGAAACAGGAATTTACTACCCTATGAAATGCATCTGTGGATTAAAGCACCTGCAAGCAGGCACAGGGACTGGAGGTTCAACCCCCGGGCCTACCGTCCTGGCCCTGCCCCAGGGGCTCACTGAGATGGCAATTGAGACTGAGCATGGTGATGCGCACCTGTAATCCCAGCTCTTGGGAGGCTGTAAACAGGCAGATCACTCAAGTCCAATCTAGTATTGAGACCCTGAACACCCGTACATCCGTCCCTAAAACTACAAAATAATAATAATAATAATAATAATAATAATAATAATAAGCATCTGTGTAGGGGTGTCTGCCACACAAGTGTGTACTTAGTATACACATGTGGCCAGATGGCATGCACAATGCCAGGAACATTGCCTGCACTGTGCAAAGCTGATATGGGTGAGTTCACCAGAATTCTTCGCCCTCTATGTTTTTCGGTGTGCTTTTATATAGGTGCTCTTAGTAGATTCTCCCCACAACAGTATGCCGCCTTAAGTCCCACTGAACTGAGTTCAATATAATAAAGTACACAGTGGGCTCAAAGGAATCTGCTTTTAAGAATTGCAACCTCTGTGAACTTAGGGAGAAATTTTCAGGCAGAGAAAAACATGTGTTGTGTAGGTGCTGGCAGGGCATGCCAGGCCTGTGCCAACTTCCCTCCATTCTTTGTTCCCACAGAGCAGCTCCATGAAGTCTAAATAAGGGACTTTCAGCCCAAGAAGTCAGCCAGTCAGTCAATCAACAAATATGCATTGAGGGCTTTCTTATCAGTCTCAGGCCTTCTGGTAAGCCCTGGGGCTACAGAGAAGCCTTCACTCCCCATTCACCTCTCACCTCTCAAGTGACGTGTGTTCTATGGCATCTTTCCCCCTTCGAGGCTGCCCTTGGAGTTCATTTGAATCTGCTGAGCATACAATGGTTTTGAGTACAGCCCAGCTGTTTGGTTTATAACAGTATAACAAGGGATCCCTCTGGGAAAGGCGGTGCTCCGCACATCAAATGGTGCTCTCAGACAGACATGGGCCATCTGAGAAGAGATGCAAGTCTGGATTATTTTTTGGTGAGTGCGTGTGCGTGCGTGCGTGTGTGTGTGTGTGTGTGTGTGTGTGTGTGTCCACACCCTTAGAAAGTCAGAAAGTCATGCGATCAGCGTTGTGTTGGAATAGCATTCTCACCTCAGGTGCTGTCCCTGCAGATGCTTTGTGTCTGGAAAGTCTCTGGTCCAGTTTAGGCTGTCACTACTCAAGGAAAAGTTAAAGGGCTGCCCTACTGGCACCTTGGGGCATAGCCAAATGCATCTTTTTTATCTTAGTGCTGAGGGCTTCATCCTGGACCTTTTCTTCCAGGGATTGAACTCAGGACCTTGCACTTTCCAGGCAGGCACTTGTGCCCTTGAGCTATCTCCCCAGCCCATCCTGGACCTCTTGCCTGCTAGGTGACCACTCTTACCCTGAACCACGCCCCCAGCCACCAAGTACTTCTTCTTTTGCAGTAAGGCAAATTAAACCTACGGCTTCCCGGTTGCAAGACAAGTACTCTGCCACTGAGTTACATCTCCAGCCTTTGTAAAATTCTTATTTTGCCGCAGAATCTCAAGTTACCATGGCTGGCCTTGAGCTTGCAATCCTACTGTCTAATCCTCTCTTTTGTGTTTGTTTTTATTTATTTATTTTTGAGATGGGGCTCACCTTGTAGTTCAGACTGGCCTCAAATTCACAGTGATCCTCTTGCCTTAGCCTTCTGAGCAATGGAATTACAGGCATGCACCACCAGGTCCAGCCTGTTTGTTTGTTTTTTGAAACAGGGTCTCATCTTATAGTTAAGGCTGGCCTTGAACTCGCTATGTAGCCCAAGCGAGCCTCAAATTGAACCTCTTGCCTCAGCCCTCAGGTGCTGGATTTATGGGCCTGTGCCACCATGCCCGGCCCCCAGCTCTCGAATAGCTGGGATTTCAGGCATACATCACCATTCGTGGTCCGTTGTCAGTGGTGAAACTCTAGCTTACTAGAAAATGCAGGCACTCACTGGATTTAGACATTTTCTAATTTGCTGAAGGTTACTCTCCAGCTCCTTCTTTGTTTAGCTGTTTGGTGTGGAAAATCTTTCTAACATGCCTGAGCTCATTTTTGGGATTATTACAGTCTACCAAGCAACTTAATAGAAACTCTTTATTGAGTAGATGTCTTACAGTGACCCCCCAAGCCAGAGTCTTTCAATCCATAAATATATCTGGGAGTCTCTCAATCATGCCTCATATTCCATAAAATCTAGGGGGAACTATACACGAATGTGCCCAAGGTTGCAGAAGGTAATGACATCGAGTGTTTTGGCTGGAATTAAATAACCTTACTGTGGCAAATTTCTAATGTAGTTTTATGTGTATTTGACACACACATACACACACACACCCAGCACTGGGGATTAAACTCAGGATTTTTTGGTGACATACATCCCCAGCCTTATTTATTTATTTATTTACTTATTTATTTATTTGAGAGAGAGGTCCTCACAAATTCACAAAGTTGCCCAGGGTTAAGATTTCTATGCTCCTGTCTGAGTTTCCCAGAGCGCTGGGATTATAGGCATGTGCCACTTACTCAGACTTAAAGTGGCAAATTATTGCTAAAAAATATACCCTATTTAAGTAGATATATTTGTTTATTTTATTAATCCTTGGAATTGAAACCAGGATCTTCACATTGAGTTACATCCCCAGCCTTATATTTTTCCTTTTTATTTTGAGATACAGTCTAAATCACTAAATTGCCCAGGCTAGGTTCAAACTTGCTAGCCTCTTGCCTCAATCTCTCAGAATGATGGGATTTAGATATTTTGTACACAGGAGATAACAGCATAGATCCTGGGGTCAGACTGCCTGAATTCGAATCCTAATTTTAAAGCTTCCTAGTCGCAAATGGATAAATGAATTATGGTCCATCCATACACTGGAATATAACTCAGACACAGAAAAGAAAGAAGCATTGATACATGTTACAACCTGGGTGAAACTTAAAGTGAAAGAAACCAGAGAGTGTTGGATGTTGTGGTATATACTTGTATCCTCAGCTACTTGGCAAGATAGTTCAAAAAAGTTACAAGCGCAAGGCTAGCCTGGCAACTTAGTGAAACTTTGTATCAAAATAAAAATTAAAAAGGGCTGAGGATATAGCTCAGTGATAGAGAATGCCTGGGTTCCATTTTAGTACTGAAAAACAGACAAACAAACAACCAGATACAAAAGCCCACTTATTATAATTCAAATGAAATATTAAGAATAGGCAAATCAGTACAAATAGAAAACAGATAAGCAGTTACTAAAGGCTGGGGATAGAAGGGAATGGAACCACTGTTCAGCAAGAATAGTTCCATTTGGGGGCAATAAAAATATTTTGTAGCTAGACAGATGCATAGCTACACAATATTGTGAATGTACTAAATGTTACTGAATTGTATACTTAAAACGCTAACATTATACTGAATTCGACTTCAGTTGAAAAAAAAAAGCTTATTAGCTGGATGATCTTGGGCAGGTCATTCAATATCTCTGTACCTTAATTTCTTCATTTATAAAAAGAGGAAATAACCAGTTATAGTGGGGGATGCTTGTAATCCCAGTTACTTAGTACACTGAGACAGATAACTTGAAAATTCGAGCCCAACCTGGGTAGCTCAGTGAGATCCCTTCAAAAAAAAAAAAAATGGAAGGAAATATGGGAAGGAAGGGAATGAGGTAAGTAAGGAAGGGCTGGGAATGTAGCTCAATGGTGGAGCACCCCCGGGGTCAATCCCCAGTACTGTTAAAAAAAAAAAAAAAAAAGAGAGAGAAAATGGTATCTATACTATGGGGTAGTTATGATGTTATTTTAGTTTGATTTAGTTTTTGTTTTTTCAGACCAGTGATCTTTCTACATCAGCCTCCCAAGGGCTAGTATTATAGGCCTGGGCTACTATGCCTAACAATTATGAGTATTAAATAAATTAATATTTGTGAAATCCTTAAAACACACAGCTGAATGGAAACCAAGGACTTAAGTGTGAAATCCTTAAAACAGTAGCTGGCACATAATAAGTGATATATAACCATATGCTAAATGAAGAATGAAATAATAAAACCCTTAGTGGTACTAGGCCTAGTGCATACACCTGTAATTCCAGAAGTCCAGGAGGCTAAAGAAAAAGGATCACAGTTTTTATTTATTTATTTATTTATTTATTTATTTATTTATTTATTTATTTTTGAGACAGGGTCTCATTATGTAGTTCAGGCTGGCCTTGAACTCACTATGGAGCCCAGGCTGGCCTGGAACTCAAGGCAAGCCGAGTGCTGAGATCACAGGCATGCATTGCCATGCCTGGCACTAGGCTCCCAATTTTAAGTACAGCCTGGACAATTTAGCCAGACCCTGTCTCAAAATTTAAAATAAAGTAAAGGTCTGGTATTGTGACACATACCTGTAATTCTAGCACTCAGGAGGCTGAAGCAGGAGGATTACCGTGAGTTCGAGGCCAGCTTGGGCTACATAATGAAGTGAGTTTAGGCTGAAGATCAGCCTAAACTCCACAGTGAGACCTTCTTGTAAGAGAGAAAGAAAAGGAAAGGAAAGGAAAGAAAAGGAAAGAAAAGCAGAGCAGAAAGCACCACCCCAGCCCTATTCAATAAAACCTTGAGTGACAGGGGTACCTTGGAACCTGAGCTATTTTTTGAGTGCTGGGAATCAAAGCCAGGGCCCTGCACACACTAATCACATGCTGTACCACTGAGCTACATCCCCAGACCTGGAATGTGAGTTAAATAAACAAACTAACAAACAGGCTTCCCATCCCCTGGCCTTGGTGATTCTGGTGTATGCTAAGGTTTGAGGAAATTTGGTGTGAAAATATGAATTGAGTGCATACTACAGGCAAGACACACACTCTCTGGACTTTGAATACAATCCAAATCCAAGGTTTCAATTTGTTTTTTTTCTCCCAGGTTTTATCTTCTTTCTTCACAAACGGATCTTTTCTTCTCTAGAGTCCCTTATAGTTTAATGAGCAAGAGCAGACTCAGGAGAATACATATAAACACAATACACACCCAAAGTAAGAATAATATCTTTACCAAGTTATCTATAGCAGTGAGAAACTATGTGCTTATACAATGCTGTGAATATAGGAAGCTCTAGGCTGGGCCATGTGGACCACACAGTTAGACATAGCCCTTGCTGTCCAGACCCTTAGAAATTCTAAGAGCCAAGAGGGCTACTGGGAAGGCTGGAGCTTCATGATGGTGGATTTCAGAAGTATAGTATTGGGGTTCAGGGATGGAGGGCTGTTTGGAGGCATGGTAGGCAGAACTCAGGGGACCAACCCCCACATTGCTGTCCACAACACCTACTTGTCAATCAGTCCCAAAGCCTTCATCAAGTGCTATCTGCTCTAAAGCTCTGAGGCACTGTGGGGATCCCTGTCTGCCCTAATGAGTCGCCTGCTCCCAGAGGCACAGGGCACAGAAAGGCAGTGGGTGCCAAAATGTGTAGCATTTGTGCTCAGGGCCAAGAGATTAGGAATAGAGCTGCTCAGAGACCAAAGTCTCTGAGGTAGGGCTTGAAAGATTTGGCCAAGTGGAGAGGGGTTCAGGCAGAGGCACACAGACAGGATCAAGGACGGGAGCCAGGTGTGGTGGTATGCACCTATAACCCCAGCCACTTAGGAGGCTGAGGCAGGAGCATTACAAATTCAAGACTAGCCTGAGCAATTAGGCAAGCCTCTATCTCAAAATAGAAGAACATTTTTAAAGGAATCAGGATGTAATTCAGTAGTGAAGTGCTTGCCTTAGACATGTGAGGCCCTGGGCTTAATCCCTAGTAACCACCCCCTCCCCTAAAAAAGATTCTTAAACTTGTGCTGTAGAACTACTGCCCCAGCCAAGAGGAACGCAGCATCTCCCACTTCGGTGAAACTTGGTGAGCATCCACTACCAGGGGCTGCTAATGCGGGTGTTTCTCTCAAGAGGTAATAGTCTTGGTGAAAGCTCATGCTCAGTCTTATTCCTTTCCCCTTGCTAAAAGTACCTCGCTTTTTATGTTCAGATTGTGGTGTCTATTCTCATGTTCAGATCAAGTAGATGCTCTCAAATTCTGAACTATTTATGTATTTATTTATTTATTTTTGTCTTTTTGAGACAGGGTTCCACTATGCAGATCAGGCTGGCCTTGAACTCACTTTGTAGCTCAGGCTGGCCTCAAACTCACAAATATCCTCTGAGTGCTGCAAGTGCACCATCATGCCTGGCTTTTTTAAAAATTAATTTTATTTTTTTAATTTTAAAGAGACAAACATTTGAAACAAGATCATAAGAGGGTAACAATTGTTAATGCATTGCATATTATTATCTTTATGCAGAATACAAGATATCAGCATTTAATTGTGCA
>PVKN010020116.1:0-16072 GCA_004027915.1 Capromys pilorides
GGGCCGGCGAGATGGTTCAGTGGTCTAAAGCGCCTGCTTAGGAGGGCTCAGGCAACTGCGGGGACTGCAGTTCGATCCCCGGCACCACATGCTGCACCAGCGCCACCACCAGGGCAGGCTGAGCCAGCCACAAAATGAATAAATAAAGAAACAAACAAACACAACAAGCAAACAAATAAATAAAATTTAAAAAAAAAAAAAAAACATGTATGGGGTGGTTACCTCCCGCTGAGCACAATGCAGATGCTGTGATGGGGGAGGGTAGATGCGAACCTCATCGCCTCAGAGCTTTATTTTCTAAACTTTGTTTTCAGTGCAGAGGAGCTGAACCCAGGGCCTTCACACTGAGATGCACCCCAAGTCCTTCTCAATGGTGTATTTTGAGACAGGGCTTTGCTAAGTCTGTCTGTTGCCAGGCTGAGGGTCCTTCTGCCCCAGCCTCCTGGACAGAGCTCAAGGTTTTACTGGTGGCTGGCAGAATGAACACAGCCCCTGCCCGAGACCCCTTCTCTCCCTAGCACAGATGTGAGGCTGTCGACAGCCTCCGTGCTCTCCGCATTTCGGCCTCCGGCATTCCACACAACTGTAGAGTCACATCCCCAACGCTTAACCCCTGCACTCACACACACTCTGGAGTTTAGAAAGTGGGCCTTGGAGAAGGATAACAAAGAAGAGGATGTAAAATACCACAGCTACTTTTGGAAAATAGTCAAACTGGCTCTTACAAAACTAGGCAAGCACCTACCATATCCCTCAGCCATCTCCCCAGGGTGTTTACTTATCCAAGAGCTATGAAATAGATATTCCCAGAGTTCCCGGATGCTGTGCACCAATACCAATGGCAATTTTACCCACATCCCAGACATCTTCAGAAATTGAGAAGAAATCGTGGTGTAACCATACCACAGAATACTACTCAGCCATGAAAAAGCACCAGCTTCTAATATACACAATACCATGGGAAGAACTCCAAACTGATGAAACCAGGCTCAAAAAGCTATCTATGAGCCAAACATGGTGGCACACACCTATAATCCCAGCTGTCTGGGAGGCTGAGACAGGAGAATAGCACATTCAAGCCAACCTGGGCAACTTACTACCCTAGCAAGACCTTACATACTGAGTTACTCTTTTGAAGTAACTTTCTAGGAAAGACAAAACTGTAGGGATGAAGATCAGATAACTGGGAGATAGCTAGGGAGATAGCTCAGTAGAATAAGCACTTGCCTGGCAAGTGCAAGGTCCTGAGTTCAATCACCAGAACCGGAAAAAAAAAAAAAAAAAAAAGATCAGACCACTGGTTGGAGGAACTGGGGGAGCAGGGTGTGGATAGGACCCTAAGGGGTCATTTGGAGTGACAGCACTTAGAGGGATGGCACTTGCCCGTATTTTGATGTGGCAGGGGCGGCTACATGATTACAGGCACTTGTGGAAACTCATTGAGCTGCACATAAAAAAAGAAAGAATTTTGACACAAATACGTGATACTTCAATAGGTCTGATTTTTAAGGAAAAAAGAAAAAAGACAACAGGTCCAGGATCCCGAGCATATGGGATGTTTGGATGGAGTAGGAGCAGGAAGACACAGAAGCTGCTCAGAAATGCAAAACCCCTAAGCCCGTCCCTGCCTCAGGGGCCACGGCCTCCACTGTAGTCAGCCGACCTGAGCAATGGCAGTGTGAGACGCATTGCCCCACACGGGGATGCCTGGACTGCGTCCCTAGAACCCCACGCTCAAGGCAAAACTTTCTTGAACTGAAAATGCGCTGACCCACCCCAGCTGGCCGCTGCCCGGCTCGGCACCACTGCACACGCAGAGGATGGAGAGTCACCTCCACGTGCCCGGTAGCGGCTGACCTGCTGCCGCCTGCAGTCACCAGAGGACCAGCCCCAGGTTGCCAGCCCAGGAACAGACCAAAGCCCAGCCAGGTGTGGCAGCACATGCATGTAATCCTGGCCACTCCGGAGGGCTCCCGGATGCAACGCCAGCCCAGTCAGCCTGAGGAGACTGATGCAAAACAAACTCCAAAGGGCAGGGGGTGTAGCTTGGTACACATAAGGGCCCTGGGATCCGCGGATCCATTCCCAGCATCACAAAAGGAGAAAGGGGAAAAAAGACTCATATGAACTCAATCCCAATTAGGTTTTACTTGCAAATGGGCTTTTTTTTTTTTTTTTGCCTGGAAGCCGACCTCAAACGGCAATCCTCCAGCCTCCATCTCCCAAGTGCTGGAATGGCAAGCACGAGCCACCATACCTGGTCTTCATTTTTTGATTTCCAAAGTTTTCCGAGTTCTGAGTTGTCAGTGAGGGTAACACCCATACTGAAAACATTCCCAACATAAAAGCCATCTTGTCTTACTTTCCCAAATGTTTATGTTCTGCAAATACCAGCCAGTCTGATCTAGTAGACAGACCTGCATTCCAGGTCTCCCTGCCAGCTACAATCGCACCTTCTAGAACATTCTATGCTTCAGGACAGACAGCACACACTCACCCTCCCACCCCCCGTGGCTCTCGGTCTTCCATGTAGCCTATTCCCTTCACATAGCCTTCCTTAAGAAAATAACAGATTTAGAAGTGTTCCCATTCACCAGTGTCCATGGACTACCTGGTGCCAACCTGACTCAGCTTTCTGTTGAGCTCCTGTCACTGCATCAAAAGACAGGGCCCTGGGTAAGACTCAGGAGACCGAGTGTGGCCACACGCGGGCTTTGCACAATGGTAGGCTCTCCGTGGTGCCAAGGGACAGTCTGGCATGAGAAGGCTACAGGGGACACCAGCCCAGCACAAGGTACACATGGCACCCACCGGCCTCAGGACAGCTGCACCTACTGGACAGATACGAGTTCCCTGCCAGCCACTGAGTCCATCTGAGCTACCATGCTGAAGCCAGACTTGCAATGCCTGGAAACAGAACCACACTGGCTTCTTCCTGGGAAGGCCACACAGTGATCCCCGTGAACTCTGCCTCAATCTTGAGCCTGGGGCAAGGGGAGCAGGGACTGGTGGAAGGGAAAGCGATCCAAGCTCCACGTTGTCCCCAAGTTCAGGGAAACCAGGGCCGTGGCCTCCTCAGCACTCAAGGCCTGGGAACTGCCACTGGTAAGTCACGCTCCACGCTCTGTGAGCAGACACCCGAGTTCATTCACTGCTGCACCGCCTGCCTGCACCCCAGTGAACCCCGTGTCCAAGCGCATCCTAACTACACATCATCAGAAGGCAAGAGAGGCCAAGCCATGCTGAGGAACAATCCCAAGAAAAACAAGAGAGTGGAAGAGTCAACTGAAGACAAAAGGCAGGAAGACCCCAAGCTCTGGCCCCACCTGGGCAATCAGTGACTTAGGAAGACCCAGTCTCAACATTTAAAAGTTTTAAAAGGGATGGGGATGGAATTCAGTATGAAGTCCCTTAATTCCCAGTATCACCAAATAATAATAATAATAAGAATAACAACAACAAATAAAAAGGCGAAGGGAAAACCTCTAAGTTTACAGCGCTGGAGCTGCCTCTCACAGGAAGCCAGACATGAAAGAACATATGGTGTCAGTCATTTCTATGAGGAGGGGAAGGAATGGAAGTGAAGCCAGGACACCAGTCCCCTTGTCCAGAGTGATGAGGGCAAGGCGAGGGAGGTTTCTGGGGCCCCTGCTCCTATTCTGCCTTTGGGCCAGGGGCCACACTGGAAGCTAGGCCCAACTTATGTGCTTCCTGTACATATTTTAGACTTCGCTCTGAAAGTTCAGAGTCAACATTTGAATGTGTGTCCAGAAATGCCCACAATATTTGGATTGAGAGTGCGCATTCTGCCCTGCTCTTCCGACACCTCAGCGCTTCCAGCTCGGCTTCTGCCAGCCCCAATCCTTCCACAGAAGCAGAGCTGCTCCAGTCCCTGTCTCTCCTCCCTCCCTCCATCCTCCCAGAGAAGGCTGGCTCGATGGCTGGGTGACCTGGCTAGGTGACAGATCCGGAGTGGGGTGGGGAGCTCTCCCCACTTGAGAGAGGGGCTGTATAATGTGTTTGTTACCTCAGGCCAAACAGAGAACAAAAACTCTGCAGAGGGGGAAAAAAATCACAACTCATCACAACAGCTATGAAGAGCAAGACAGCCTCAGGCAAGCCAGGCAGAGCTCAGCCAGGCTGCCGTCCACCTGCATCTCCCCCATGTCCTCCTGGGGAGCGGCCACTGTGCCCCCCCTCACCAGCCCTGCGATCTGCAGGGCCTAGGCTGGAAGGGGTGAGCTCAGGACACACAGAAGGCTCCCACCTCCTTCCCTTCCTGCTAGAAGGCTTGAGCCCAGGCTCCGCTCTGGAGAGTGGATAGAAAGCCATTTTCAACAGAGACCTGTCAGCTTAGGGATTCTTCCCAGAAGACCCCAGAGCCACCCACCTGGCACAGGCAGACGCTCAAACAATTCTGGGCACCCCAGCACTCACTAGGGCGATGGTGGGCAGCGAGTGCTTCCCAGGCCTGGCTCCTTGGAGGAAGAGGAGGCACCTCCCTTCAGGGACAGCCTCAGCCTCTCCTGAGGCTGGAATTTAGGAACTAAAGGTCTGACTCCTGTCTCAGGCACCCTGATGGAAATGACACGGTGGGAGGGGTACACCTCTTCCTAAAACAAGGACTTCAGCTGAATTTTGATTGCCATACCCCGAAAGTAGACCATGCACAGCCCACAACCTAATGTCCCCCGCTACAGTCCCAACACCTGAAAGCCAACAATCTCAAGTCCCCCCAGAAGTGAATCCAAGCATCAGCCCAATCATTACTGAAATAGTGACTGCAAGACCAAAAAGGGCCCGGCCCTGTGGAAAAGAGGAGAAACCATACACAGAAAGAAGACGGCGGACCAGCACTTTTCCCCAGGAACCAGTCCAGCCAGTTCATTTCTCACCAAAGGCAGCTGGTGCCAAAGAAAAGCAGCACCTTCAGGCATGGTCTGGTGGACAGTCAGCCTGGGGAGCAGGGTGTGTCCCCCCACTTGAAATCTGGGTCATGCTTAGATAACTTCCAGAAAGACCAACTGATCACCCACCCCTGCTGCTGTGTCTGCGAGGTGCAGAGCCCTCTTTCAGTTTCCTCGGAAGCAGTCATCAACTTAAAGGGACTTAAAGGAACATGGGGACCTGCAACTTAATAGAGAAGCGTTTGCTGTTCACCTTTCTTCTCTAGATCTTTGGTTTATTGATAAATAAACAAGGCTTTTACCTGTCGGAGATGCCCACATGAATGTTGATTCTCCCAGTGTCCCCTCCCAGCTCCCCACAGTGGGAGAAGCTGAATTCAATCCAAGGCCAGAGATCAACCCCTAGAAAGGACTCAACCCCCCAAGAAAGGGCTCCGCATCTCATTTTCTGTTGCTTTTCAGTCCAATTAGGTCTACCCAGGCCAGCCGCCCCCAGTTAAGGCAAATGGGTCTGTTTCTTGAAACCCCCAAAGCCCAGAAGTGTGTGTTCCTGACTGAAAGGACAGGGAATAAGCACCCCCACACACAAGCTGGACTGGACCCTCTCCACGTCAGTCCACCTAGGGCTGCACTCTGCCCAACTGGCTTCTCCCTGGGAAGGCCACACAGTGATCCCCGTGGGCTCTTGGCCTTGCCTTGAACATGCGGCCCCCACTCTGGAGAAGACAAGGATGGAGAACCAGGTCCAGCCCCCAGGCCAGCCAATGGATCGGGTGAGGGCAGCCCAGAAAAGCTGGCTAAGGTCCCCCATGGCTCCCTGCCTTGGAGCCAGAAGCACCCAGGCCCTGGCGCGGTCCAGGCTCACCCAGACCCTCTGGAGCTGGCTCTGAGGTCCCCAGCACATCCCTTGTCCACCTGGAGCCCAGACCTGGCCGGGAGCAGTGCCTGAGGTCTCCGCACTCCCGCCCCCGGCCCCGGCCCACTCCCCGGCAGCCAGCGGGCCCGGGTGCCCTGACGCCCGCCGGGCTGGCCCGCGCCCCTCTCTGGCTCCCATCAGCCCCCTGGTCCCTCGGCCGTCGCCGGGGCGCGGGTAGAAAGGATATGGCCATTCGGTGATCTTTTTGGCGTATTTCCTCACCACGTTGTCCTCGCTGAAGAGGAACAGGGAGCGGTTGACCGTGAGGCAGTTCTGGCGGACGGGGATGGGGTTGTAGAGGGCCATGGTGCGCGCCCTCTGCGCCATCGACTGCTTGTACACCCTCTGCGCCCCGGGCTGCGCGCCCGGCCGGGGACCCCCGGCTCCGCGCCCGCCGCCGGCGCCCGCGACCACCCCGGCGGCCGCGCCCGGGCCTCCGCCCCCGTAGCGCGCCGGCATCTCGTCTCCGAAGCGGGCCATCCTGCGGAGAGCACGGGCCCCGGTCACGCTGCGGCGGGCTGCGCAGGAGGACGCCCCGGCGGCTGGAGCTGCGACTGCGGAGCCGCCCCTCGGCCCAGCCCATCGGCCCGGGGTCGGCTCTCAGGCGGCGGCGGCCCGGCCCGGGCCGGGCATCGCGGCGCGGGGCATCGCGCGGGGGCGGCGCGGGGCGCGGGGCGGGGCGCGGGGCGATCCCGCCGCCCACTCGAGCAGGGAGGAAAAATCAGTTATTAAAAAAAGAGAGCGAGCGAGAGAGCCCCGCGCACACCCCCCGTGCGACGCGAACTGGTTTGCCAAGGAGGCCTCAGTGCCCCTCCTCCTCCTGCTCCTCCTGCTCCTGCTGCTGCTGCTCCTCCGCCTCCTCCTCCCCGGGCGCAGTGGGAGCCTCAAATTCCTCCGAGGTCCAGGTCAGGCTGGTATCTTGCAAAAGAGTGCGCTCGGCCCATTTAAAAATAAAAATATTTTTAAAAATAATTTAAAAAAAAAAAGCAGGTCTTAGCCAGAGAGCAGAGTTAAAAAAAAAAAAAAAAAAAAAATCCCTCCTTGAATTTGGCTTGACTTTCCTAGACCTGGAAAATACGGAGATCTCTAGCTACCTCCCCCCCGTAAAAGGAGAGGGAGGCAGGTAGAGACGAGGAGGAGAAGCAGGGCGCGCTCCCCAAGCGCACCGGGAGGCTTGCAAACGCAGAGTCCTGCTTAAAAAAAAAAATTTTTTTTTTTCTTCCTGAATCACCCGCAGCTGCCTCTTCCGCTGGGAAGGGAGTGCGTGCGCTCTGCGTGGCACTCGGCGGCGCCTCGTCTTGGGGTTCAATTGCAGCAATGAAATCCTGAAAATTCCCAAGGATGGGGAGGGGGGAGGGGGAGGGGGTGCGCGCTCCGGAGATGCTCGGGTGCTGCAGCGCCTGGCACCCCCACCCCCAGATGCCGTCGCCTCCTGCTCCTGCTGCTCCTCCCCCTCCTCCTCCTCTTTTTGCTAAAATAAGACCGGTGTGGATGGAGAGGTGCGAGAAGAGGAAGGAAAGGGGGAAAAATGGGCGCAAAGGTCCGCACCGCTGGCCCTCGCGGCTCCGAGTGGGAGGTACAGGACCCACCCAGCACGCACGTGACGGCCGCGGCCAATCGCGAGGGGGCGCAGGGCCGCGGGCGCCGCGGACAGGAACCGCGGGGTCGCCTGGCTGGGGGAGTTGGGACCAAAACCTGCGCCACCCCCTGGGCAAACCTGGTTCCCCGCTGGGCTCCTTGGCGTGGTCCGCAGCCTGGCGTGGAGGAGGGAAGCGAGGAAAACTTGCAGGAAGGGGACTTGCGCCCAGAGAGGTGCAGTGCGTGGAGCGCTGAGCACATTTTGGTCTGTTTAGCAAAAGACAGTTTTTTGAAAGATGGAAGTGTGGTCGGAGGTTGCTTCTGTGAAAGTTGCAAATGTCACGGCTCTAAAAGCTGGAAGGAAAGGTTGATTCCAGGCTTGGAGACCCCAGCGGGCCCAATCTGAACTCCTGGAACGGGACTAATGAACCAGGTCCTGATCAACAAGAGTAGGGGCCCGGTGATTCATGATGCGCTCTGGCTGAACTCCCACACCCCACAAGCACTTCCTATTTGCTTTTTCCTCTTGTGCAGTTTACTAAACTCGAAGGGTCTACTGAACGTCATTGCCTCTGACGCCCTGTAGACATAAGCATGCAGTCTGGTAGGAAGAGACCTCAGCGTGGAATTTCTGGATGCATAAGGAATGTATACCTTCCGGCTTATGAAATGTCAAACTCTCAAATCACTGAACATTCACAAAGCACACACCGACTGGACGGCAAGAGGGGAGGAAGGGAGGGGGCGGAGGGAGTGAAGGCGTTGGCAGCCAGTCTTCATGCACTTCAGCACGTGAGACTGGAACATTCTAGAAAGATGTCTATACATTGATTTCTGGTAGCTACCACAGCTGTAAGATTTGCTAAGGTATCAAACTGCAAGCAGCGGTGCACGTCTGCCATATGGACATTTGGGAGGCTGAGGCAGGAAGGTCACACATTCCAGCTCAGCCTGGACAACTCAGTGAAACCCTATCTCAAAATAAAAAATAAAAGGGATGGGGGTGGAACACAGTGCAAAAGCTCTGAGTTGAATCCCCAGTACCAAAAAAAAATAAAAAATAAAAAAAAAATAAAGACTATAACTTGTCAAGTTAGAGACAAGATGTTGGAGTTGTGAAAAGGGCATGGGAAATGGAGGCCAAAACAAGCACCAAATGGCAAGGATTTCAGTACCTGACGCGGCTTTGCACATAAGCAACAGCTGATATGGAACAGGAAGCCATGCGGTGCACAAGCACAGAGCTGCCACATAAGATGAAAAGGGAGCTCGTGACTCTGCTGGGTTTTATCCCATGGGCAGTGCCTGCAAGATTCCTTTCCTTCTCGTTCCATCCCCTACCCCTGGGAATGGAACCCAGGCCCTTTGCGCTGAGCCACAACTCCAGCCCTATTTATTTATGAGGCTAAGGCTCTCCATAAGTTGCTCAGACTGGGTTTGCACTCACAGTCCTCCTGCCTGAGGTTCCTCGAGTGCTGGAATGACAGGTGGGCACCACTGTGCCGGGCTTGGCCATTTCTATCTACGTTGAACGCTTAGACACTCTGTGCCCCTCTGGGATGCCAGCCCAGGAGGAGTGAGGAAATGTGGCCACAGAAAGTCCTGCCCCAGAACACACAGCACTATTTGTACTGGGTGAACAGTGAAATGTCCCCCAGGCAGGACGGGGGCTGTGCCCTGGGAGGGATGTGAGGGCTTCCTACGCAAGGACGGGGTGGTGTGTGTCTGTGTGACTCGTGGACACCGGGCTGAAACTGAGAAGCCAGACCTGGGATACAGCATGGTGTGCAGGTCCTCCTAAAAAATAAACAAACAAAAATAACCAAAAATTCAATCCCTGGTACTATATGCCACGCAGATCCCATCCCTAGACGTTGAGCAGGCCACGCAGACCTAGTGTGGTAGTGCATGCCTATAATCTTAGCGCTGGGGAGGCTGAAAACAGGAGGATCACTAAGAGTCCAAGCTGTGGAGTGAGACCCTATATCAAATACGTTGAAGAAAAAGAAAAAGAGGCCAGTGACATAGCTCAGTGGTCTAAAGCGCCTGCTTAGACAAGCTTAGGCAGGTGTAGGGGACCGTGGTTCAATCCCCAGCACCACTACATGCCATGCCAGCCCCACCCTCAGGGCAGGCTGAGCTAGGAAAAAAAAATTCTTATTATCTAAAGCACTTGCAGGGCTGGGGAGATAGCTCCGTGGCATAAGTGCCTTCCTGACAAGTGCAAGGTTGTGAGTTCGAACCCTGGTCCTGGAAAAAAGTAAAAAATAAATAAATAAAGCACTTGCTTAGGCAGAGTGCAGGGACCGGGGTTTGATCCCCGATGTGTTGTGCCAGCCCTGCCTCCAGGGCATACTGAGACAGCAATTGAGACTGGGTGTGGTGGCACATACCTGTAAGCCCAACCACTGTGGAAGCTGAAAACAGGAGAATCTCTATGAGTCCAGTCTATGTAATGAGACCCTATAGACCCTATACTAAATGCATAAATAAATAAGTAAATAAATATAGGAGAAAATAGAATGAAGGTAAACTGGTACCAACACTGTGGAGATCAATATGGAGATTCCTCAAAAAAAAAAAAAAAAGAAAACCCAAAACTAGAAATTCCATTTGACCCAGCTATTCCCCTCCTAGGTTCCTGAAAGAGTTGAAGGCATCATATTGCAGGGACCCATGGATACCCATGTGTACAGCAGCACAATTCGTAAGAGCTAAGTCTTGGAAGTGGCCTACATGTCCATCATCAAATGAATGGATACAGAAAACATGGTATGTTCGTCCAACGGAGCACTACTCTGCCATGAAGAAGGATAAACTTGCGTCACTTGTAGGAAGGTGGACGCACCATGAAACATAATTCTAAGTGAAGTAAACCAGACACACAAGCATGAACATCACATAGTTTCTCTTATATGAGAACCACAAAATATAAGTTAAAGAGAAAAACAAAAGGTGAAGGAAACAGAGATAGACTCTGTGGCGGTAGGCGCGGACAGAGGAGGGAGGGGGAGGGGGAGGAGAAGTGAATTGGAAAGATTCCAGAGGCCCTGTGCAGGTGTTCCAGTCCCCAGGACCAGCGTATTCATTATGCATTGCAAACGTATACTACTAAAAACATTTTTTTAAGTTCAAAATTGGTTGACAGGAAGCTAAGTCACAGTGGTGGCCTGTGAGGGTGGAGGAGGGGGTGAGGCTGCAAAGCCGAGTCTTTGGGTGGGCCGCTGGGGCTGAGGAGCACTTCCTTTGAGAATTTTATATATTGTTTTGCAAAGTTTCGTTGAGCTGTGTGCAACTGGTGCCTGTGGTTCTTGTTTGCATCTCAGTTAAAAAAATGTCTGCGGTGCTGTTGGCCGCGGGGCCCAGGCCCGGCATCCGACGCGATGATCTTCAACGGCTCTCTGTTGACCACGCTTCTGCAGCAAACTCAGACCTCTGGCCGCCTGTTGGCCTACGAAGTGATGCAAAAATTCTGATTCCTGACAGGCATGGTGGCACATGCTCGGGGAGGCTGAGGCAGGAGGAGCCTGAGTCCTACCTTACCCTGGGCAACATAGCAACTTAATAAGCCACTGTCTCAGAATAAAAAGGGGAAATCCCTAAGTTTGCCTGGCTGTGGTCTGTTGTGTCAGGGATGCCCATCTGTTGCTTTTCTTTATTTGTTTAAGTATTTATTTATTTGTGGAGACGGGGTCTCACTATACAGTTTAGACTTGTACTGTGACCCTCCTGTCTCAGCCTCCCTAGCACTGGGATTATAGGTGTGAGCCAGCAGGGCCAGCTCTGCCACACCTAGGGTTCCAGGGCCAGCATGGCATGCAGTACTGGGGACCAAACTTGGATCCTTGTGCTTGCTAGGCTTAGACCCCTAAGCTATCGGCCCAGCCCCCTATTCCTTCTTTAGAGCTGTCTCAAATCCTTGGACTCCCCAAATGTTCAGCATCTCTTTTCCAGAAAGAACTAGACTCACCCTCCCTACAACGTGCTTGGGCTTCAAGTATGTTATCCTCGTGGGCTCCCTTTGCCAAGAACAAACCAGCCTTTTAGATAAAAAGGCAGGACTCGCCAGTAGTGAACACTCACCTCTCACCCAGGACATAGGAATAAGTGAGCAAAAAATCCAGAAATCCACACGGTGCTCTCCCTGCCGGCCCAAACTGCCAACATTGACCAGGTAGAAAGATGGAGACTCCCATTAGCACTACAGACAGAAGCAGCTCACACGGGTGGCCAGAACCCAGCCCTGGCCACTGGCCCTAATCTTTAATATATCTGCCAGCTGGGGGCTTCATTTACCAATCAGCAGCACCATTACCACACTGGCTTCGGGGATGTTATTCAATTGAACAGAGCCAGCAGCTTTGAAATAAATGCCCTAAATATATAACTGCAAATTCCATTTGTTTGACTTTTTAAACAATTGCCAGTGAATCCAGACGTGTGAGGCTGCAAGGCAGGCCGAGCCAGAGGGGCCTGGCCTCCGCCTGTGGCGCTGGCTCCCCGTGAGGAGTGAGGACCAGCGTCTTTGGGAGGTGGCAGATAAAATGAAAAGCCAAGACTGCTAGCGGGGGGCCTCTGAGGGTCACAGTGGAAACCCCCAAGAGCATATGCAGAAACAGACTGTGAAGCCGGGCACCCGTCGTCCCAGCTACTTGGGAGGCTGAGGTAGGAGGACTGCTTGGGCTAAGAAATTCAGGGCCATCTGGGGCAACATAGCAGGGCCTCTATCCTGGGAAAATAAAATGTGGCTGTCACCCCAGGCATCAACAGAAAGGCAACATGCGCCCTACAAACGTACAAGACTAAATGAGGCCAAACTAACTGTGGGCCCAGACCAGGGATCGCATCCAAACTACTGTCGCTCCTCTTTGATCCACTCTTTCAAACAGTGGTGCGCCTCACCCCCGAGTTTTGTCTTCTCCAAGTAAAGCGGAGACGTCTTGCCCCGTCAAGGGTGAAGCGAGGTCGAGCAGGCACGCCCTTAGCAGTGACTGGCCTAGGATGCTCAGGCAGGGACTGGTGGCGGACAGAGTTTTTTCTTGTTTGTTTCTTTGCCTTATTTTGGTTTGATTTGGCTTGGTTTTTTGAGACCAAGTCTCACTATGCCGCTCAAGCTGGCCTTGGATTCACAGTGATCCTCCTGCCTCAGCCTCTTGAGCTCTGGGATTATAGGAATGAACCACATGCTTAGAGAGATTTTTTTTTTTTCATCACTGTATTCTGGGGCTGGAGGTTTGCTCATGGGCTAAGAATTTGCTTAGCATACATAAGGCCTAGATTCCATCCCCAGCATGAGGAAGGAGAGAGCAAGGCAGAGGGTGAGAGAGACAGACAGACAGACAGACAGCAGTGGCAAAGGAAAGATCATAACCAACTTCTCCAGACCTGAGAATCAAATCTTTTGATACATTTGTTAAGACTGATTTACTAATGGCTCATTTGTAATTTCTTAACCATCCCTTTCCATTTGGGCGTCATTTAGGTGCATGGAAAGCTTGGAAAGGCAGCTCAGGGGAGCATCCACACGTCCTCCACAGCGCCCTAGCACATTTGTTAAAACCAAGAAAGCAGTTCCGGGTGCAGCCACCTACGTCCCTTTTGGTCTCAGGACCAAACTCGGGCTGCTGCATAGCGTGGACCAGGCTGGTCCCCTCCATCTCCTCCCATCTGCAGTGCTTTCTGTCTCTGCTTCTTGCAGCCCTGGTAACTCTCAGGCACTTCGACCCAGTGATTTGCCACAGGGGACCACAGGTGTGAGGCAACCTCGCCTTCACCTCCTGTTCAGGCTGCACAAAGCTCTCATCACCTCTTGCTGGTGACATTAACCCAGCTGGTGTGGCTCCGGCAGTGCCTGCCAGGGCTCTACCCCATCTAGTTACCATGTCTCCCTTTTCCTCTCTAGTCCTTGGCATTGGGGCCCTAAGGTCTGCCTATGCAGCGAGGACTAGTGCCACTGCCAGGGTCTCTATAGCCATGGGTTCCATGCCCTGGGATGCAACCGCCACCCAGAGAAAATATTCAGAGGTCACAGTGTGATGGCACGGGCCTGTCATCCCAGCACTCTGGGAGGCTGAGGCAGAAAGACCTCAAGTTTGAGCCCTGTTTGGGCAACTTATTGACTTAGTGAGGCTCTGTTTCAAAAATAAAATTAGAAAAAGGAGCTAGGGTATAGCTCCGTGAAAAAGCTCCAAGGATTCAACCCTCCATACAAAAAACAAAAATCATTAAAATACTATATATCTCGGCTAGGGAGTTAGCTCAATGGCATAAGCACCTGCCTGGCAAGCGCAAGGTCTTGAATTCAATCCCCAGTACTGCAATAATAATAATAATAATTCAAAAATACTGCACCTGTACTGATCACGTAGGGACTTTCTTCTTGCCATCACTTCCTCAACTGTATGATAACTATTTACATAGTGTTTACGTTGTATTTGGAACTGTAAATCATCCAGAGCTACCTAAGTCTGTAGTCTGTGTAAGGTCCATGAAAATTGCCTTAGGCATCTGCGGGTCTGAGAGTCCAAATGGTGGGAGGTCTTGGAGCCCATTCCCTGGGCTTTGGGGGTGATTGTACTGCTGCGCTGAACCCCCCAGCCTGCGAACCATTAGCAGGGTGGGTAGAGCAGGAACTCTCGCTGGCCGGCACACTGGGTCAGACGAGCGGGCCACCTCCTGAGCCAGATTCAACCTTTTTCTTTGGAGTTGTGTGTGTGTGTCAGGTATTTTGTGCCAGCAACAGAAAAGCAACTAATACATGATGCAAGGGAATGCGCTGTTTAATAAACACAATAAAGTGTACCAGGCTAGATGGCCACCACGTGTATAAATAGCTCCCGGGGATTCAAGGGGGAAGACAGAGAGCCGGGAGGGGAGGGCGAGAAGAAGGGCAAGCGGTGAAGTGTTAACACAGGGAACCTTGGGGATAGTCAGGAATTCTCGGTGCTATTTGTACAACCTTTCGGTAAGTCTAAAATTTCAGTCAGATAAGAAGCGGAGCAGAGGGCACTGCCAAGGCGTGTGTGCTCAAGGCTCACTCGCTCCTGCCCTGCTTTTGCTGAGTTCCTGCCACGCACTGGGTGGTTTTGTGAGCACGGACCAAGGCCAACAAAAATCCCTGCAGTTAGGGAGCTGGAGCAGAGAGTACCGGAAGGAATGCGTCCGCGTGCTCTGCTGGAAGGTGCTGTGTTTGGAGGAAAGGGGTCGGAAAAGGGGTGACCTGGGAAACACAACAGAAGCGGGTCTGCAGGGCACCTGGACCAAACAGCAGCCCTCCCTCCTCCTCACTCCCCTCCTAACAGCCACCCACTGCCACTCATTTTAGCTGATTATTTCACTGTTTACTACTGGGCTGTTAATCAGCTTTCTCCTCCTTCTCTTTCTCCTTCTCCTTCTCCTTTTTCTTTGATGTATTTTGTGCAGGGTATCACCATACAGCTCAGACTCATAGTGATCCTCCTGTCTCAGCCTCCCTAGTGCTGGGATTACAGGCATGTGCCACCACACCCGGCGTAGGTCTCTGGCTCAGCGCGCAAGGCGGCGGGGACGGCTCAGCATGTGGTGCAGAGGCTCGAACTCCGGTCCCTGCACTTGCCTAAACAGACGCTTAGCCCGCTGAGCTATCTCGCCAGCCCTATTAACTTCTTTTAAACACTTTTTCATTTTCCGGAGTTAGGCACTACTTTTTTTCAACATTCTTATTTCATTCCACTCAGCTCTCAAGCTGGCGACCGTGGCGTACTTCGTAAGAGGGTAAGCGCTGCGCAGGAGATGGACGCACACGCACGCCCCGTCCGAGAGACTGTAATTAATTTGACGAGGCAGAGTGCACACCTGTAAGCGTTTAAGTAGCAGTAGGAATCAGCCACAGCAGCAACACCGGAGAGAATTACAATAGAAGCAGCAACAAAGTACTACCTGTCTAGGTGCCCAGCCGCTTAACAGGCAATAATTATTAATCTCCGCGAGAGGGCGGAGCCTTGTCTGTCCTCCACCTAGCCCCTCCGCTGCCCCACCCACCCGCACCTGCCCAGTACTGTTCTACCACAAAGCCAGAAAGATCCTGTTTCCAAGGCTATTTATAGTGATGCTGTGAGCAAACTATAACCCACGCTTTCTTCCATGTGAAAATTCTAGTTTCCTGTAGGGCTCATTGTTGTCTTTTTATTTTTTCAGGACCTGGGTTCAAACTCACAACCTTGCAGGCACTTGTGCCACAGAGCTATCTCCCTGGCCCCGCTCATTGTTGTCTTACTTTTAATTTTTTCTTAGTTTACTAGGAACCGATTGCCAGTTGGACCCTTAGCAGTTACTCTACCTGCGTCATTTATCCCGAGCCAGTCTTTCCTGATTGAACTAGTTGCCCTCTCTCTGGCACCCAGATTCTGTCCTGGACTGGATCATGATTGAGAAAATTCCCTTTTCCTCACGTGTTGGAGCCTTTTATTCGAGGTCCCACGTCTTTCTCTCTTTACTCCATTGTTGTCATGGAGCACAACCTCCAGTAGCCTTCTCAGAAAGGATGTGGGATAGGTTTTCTAGTTAGCCACTGCTGGGGGCAAAAACCCAAATGTAGTGTTATGAAAGAGCAACATGAATGTATTTATTTATTTTTCTGTGTTTTAGGGAAGGGTCTACAGGGTGCTCAGGGTCTCACTACTAGTTCGGGCTT
>PVKN010020117.1:0-16075 GCA_004027915.1 Capromys pilorides
TCTTACTTTGTAAATATTATGAAAACGTATCATCATGTGGATACAGGATGGCGTCCCCCACCCATGAAAGGGGTGAGAGGAAGCTTCATTCGCCTCTAGCTCTATTCATCTTTGTGCGCAGGGAACCCAGAACAATGCAGGGCAGAGTAAGCACTCCGTAACTGTTGAGTAACTGATTTCCTCACCCTTGCCTCAGCTGTTACCCCCTTCCTCGACCCTTAGGCCTCCCTTCCCCCGGCCTATTCTATAGGGAAAGCTCCGGGCTCATGTCACCTCTTCCGCACCCACTAACAAAGCCGAGTGGTTCAAGAGCACAGATTCCGCGATCAGAACTTTGAATATAGAGCCGGCCTTCGCCATTTATTAACTGAAATAACCTTGCCTGTGTGGGTTGGTTGAGTCTCAGTTTCTCCACCTGTAGAATGGGGACCCCAAACCCCTAACCTGCACGGTTGCTATGATTAACCCAAATGATGCAAGCGAAACGCTAAGCACTAGGCCCAGGGCTTAACTATCCCATAAAGGCAGCTGCTACTAACGACAACCTCGAGCCACGCACCCACCCCAGGTAGCGGCTTCCGCGCGTATCCCTTCAACGGCAGCCGGATTTCCCAAGTCCTGGAACCTCACCGCTTAAACACCAAGCCCCTCTTGGCCCGACCGCCTGGGTGAGTGGGGGCCGGCGGCAGGAAGAAGAAAATAAGGCCCAGTGGACCCGCCCCCCCTCCCCGACGTCCATTGGCCACAAGGAGATTGGCAAGAGCCAATCTCAGGACTGACTCTATAAATTCCATCTCCAATTCGTCCACATACACGCCGATCAGTCGACATACAAGCCCACCCCCCCCACTGCCCCTCCCCCAACAAAGCTCACGGTCACGGCTGCAGCAACAAGAAATCTAAATAGACTCCAAATCTCGATGTTTCTCACCGAAGGCCCTAAGCCCCAGCAGGGCTCAGGCTCGATTTCTGCTGTCGCTACTAGTCGATCCTCCAGCTTTCCCACCAGGTTAAAAGACGAAACTCCGCCTCCTAGAGAGTCAGCCTCTGCGCAACCGCACAGAGTCAACCAATCGAAAGGCCGCTGGAAGCTCTCAAGCAGCCAATGAGCACACGCTGCAACCGCCCCACCCTCCAGGCGTACACTCTGATCAGCCTATGAAAGCAAGCAGGAGTTGTTGCCAGGAGGAAACGCTATACCACTGGGGACCACGGCCACTGAGCGTCTGGGCTGAATCGCAGAGCTGGCCAATCGTAAATGGGCTTCAAGCTCTTGTAACCAATCAGGGCTGAAAGAGGCGAGAACCCAGAAGTAGGCTAGTCGAATAGGTGGGTCAGGGCCGGGAGGTTTTTCACGCGAGATTTTTCTTACCAAAGTGGGGTCCAAGTATTCTTGGGGTGAGTAGCCCGTTTTCCTGAAGTGAAAAGATGATGGGGGTCGTTTGGGAAACTTTCAGAGTCCAGGAGCCCTGAGAAGGGGACCCTCTTGTCCCGGTTTGCTCAGGATAGTCTCGGTTTTAAAACAAAAGGCCTGCAAGGATGGAACCCCCTCAGCAGTCGGCGTGCAAGGCCAGTACATAAAGGAAGACGCTCCCTCAAGAGGAGCCCCCGGAGTCTTTAGAGCTACCGGAAGAAGGTCTGTTCTTAAGGTCATTACGAAGTAGTTCTGAACTGAGTGGGGATTCAGAGCTTATTAGTAGCCGCTCTTGGGGCAGCGAGGGGGAGCGTGGAAATCATTAGAGACTCTCATGAGGGTGAAGGGTTCCTAAAATCATTAGGAACAGCTCCTGGGGGCGGTAGTGAATCACCCTAAGGAGCTCACAGTGTGGTGGAAGGGAGGATAGGGAAGGAAGCATCACACCCACAGGTCTAATAGGCACAGGCAGAGGACATTATGTACAGACTTAGCCGTGTAAGAGTGTTAGTGTAGCATCCAGGAAAGCTATCTGAAGTTAGACCTATGTTGAAAACTAGTCTCTTGCCTGGCGTGCATGCCTGTTTTACTGCAGCACTCCAGAGGCTGAGGCAGGAGGATCACCGCATGTTTAAAGCCACCCTGGGCTTCAAACTATGAACTCACTTCATAGTGACTTCAAGGCCAAAGTGAACTACACGGCAAGACCCTGTCTCAAAAAAAAAGAAAAGTTAATGATAGTCACACGTGGTGGTACACTCCTGTAACACCGGAAATTAAGAGGCCAAAACCTGAAGCAGAAAGATCACTGAGTTTGAGGCCAGCCTTGTGAGACCCTATCTCAGTGAGCCCCCGAGTACAATTTAAAAAGTTAATTGTGAGGGGCTGGGGAGATAGCTCCGTGGCACAAGTAACTGCCTGGCAAGTGCAAGGTCGTGAGTTTGAACCCCGTCCCCGCAAAAAAAAAACAAAAACAAAAACAAAAAGTTAATCATGTGCACTTACTGAACTGCAGTAATATTATAACTGTTAGGCCAAGCATGGTGATGCAAGCCTGTTATCCTAGCATTCAGGAGGCTAAGGCAGGAGGATCCTCATGAGTTTTGAGTCCAGCCTGGGCTACATAGTGAGTTCAAGCCCAACTTGAACCACATAATGAGACTGTGTCTCAGGAAAACAAGGGCTGGGGAGATAGCTCAGCAGGCATAAGTGCCTGCCTGGCAAGCATAATGTCCCGAAGTTTGATCCCTCGTACTACAAAAACAAAAAACAAATGCTGTGATGTTGTGCTAAATACTTTACCTATACACAGAAATTATGTACATTTACATACACATTGCCTTTTTCGTTTTTCAATTTGGGGATTGAGCCCAGGGCCTTTACACTGGCATACATCCCTCACTACCTCCTTTTTTCTTTATTTTGTAATAGCCACCTCAGCCTGCCCTGGGGGTGTGGCTGGCGCAGCATGTGGCGCTGGGGATCAAACCCTGGTCCCTCAGTTGCCTAACTTGCCTAAGCAGGTGCTTTAGACCGCTAAACCATCTCACACCCCCCCCCCTTTTCTTAATCTTTTTTTTTTTTTAAAGTTTATTTTATTTTATTTTTTAAACCTCATTTATTTATTTGTGTTCTGGCCGGCTCAGCCTGCCCTGGGGGTGGGGCTGGCGCAGCATGTGGTGCCGGGGATCAAACCGCAGTCCCTGCAGTTGCCTAAGCTGGCGCTTTAGACCACTGAGCCATCTCACCGGCCCCTTAATTTTTTTTTTGAGACAGAGTTGTTTGCTATGTAGTTCAGGTTGGCCACCACATCTTTTTATTTTTATGTGTTTATTTTTTGTTGGTGGTACCAGGGATAGAACGCAGGACCTTGCACTTCCCAGGCAACCACTTATTCCACTGTGCTATTTCCCTGACCCACATCTTTATTTTTTGAGATGGATTCTCCCTAAACTAATCAGGCTAGGTTTCAATTTGTGATCCTCCTCCGTCTCTTAGAGTGCTGGGATCTATATAGGCACGACCCCACATCTAGCTAACATTGTCCTTTGTAAATATATAATTTAAAACCAGGTGTGGTGGTACATGCCTGTAATCCAGCACTGGAGAGGCTGAAACAGGAGGATCACTATAAGCCTGAGCTGTGTAGCAAGACCTGTACCAAATAAATAGTTAAATATCTATCTGTATCTATATCTATCTATATATGTATACATATGTATATATGTATTTTTTTTTCTTTAGTAACTTTTAAATATATTTACTGAGATTTACCCAATCTAGTTTTGGAATATTTCCATCACCTCAGTAAACCTCATCACCTATTGCCTGGTTCCAGTTAATATCTGTTCCCACCTGACCCCCAGATAACCATTAATGTACTCTGTATAGGTTTGCCTTTTTTTAAACATTTCAGACAAAAAGAAAAACAACATTTCAAACAAATACAGCCATGGAATATGGAGTCTTTTGTGTCTGATTTCTCTGATCATTTTTTTGGGGGGTTTTTTTTGAGATTCACCCATTTTGCAGCAAGCATACATTAGTGTTTCCTTCCTTTTTATTGTTGAATAGTATTTCATTGTAGCGCTGATTGACATGTGGATTGTTTCCACTTTTTTGGCTATTTTTGAATAGGGCTGCTACAAACGTTACATACAAGTCTTTGTGTAGATGCATATTCCCATTTCTCTTGGGTAGATAACTAGGCATAGAATAATTGCTGGGTTACACAGTAAATTTATATTTATCTTTTTAAGAAACTACCAAACTGTTTTGTAAAGTGGCTTTACCATTTTACATTCCCATCAACAAATTACATCAAATGTATGAAGATTTGCATTTCTCCACACCCTTGCCAGATTGTCTGTCTTTCTGATTGTATCCATTCTAGTGGGTGTGAAGTAGTATCTCATTGTGGTCTTAATTTGCATTTCCCTCATGACTAATGATATTGAGCATCTTTTTATGTCCTTATTAGCCATGCATATATCTGGTTTAGGAAATGTCTATTCAAATGTTTTGACCATTTTTTTAATTGGGTAATTTGAATTATTACTAAGTTATAAGAGTTCTTTCTTTTTTTTTTTTTTGGAGACCAGGATTCGAGCTCATGACCTCGTACTTGCCCAGGAGGCATTTGTGCCACAGAGCTATCTCCCCAGCCCCTACAAGAGTTCTTTCTATATTCTGAATACAAGCCTTTATCAGATACAGGCTCTATAAATATTTTCCCTCATCCTATGGCTTGTCTTTTCCATTTCTTTATGTTTTGAAGCACAGGAGTTTTTAATTTTGATGCAATTTATCAATTTTTTTATGAGTTGTGACTTTCAGTGCATTGACATTAACATGAACATACTTCTGATCTGCCTCCAAAGTAATACCCAGAACTCAGGCTTTCTCTCTCCACTTGGGCCCACAACCGTATCCTGAATAGGATACACTCTCAACCTCATCGTTGCCCTACCCTCACCCCCTGCAGCCTCCAGGCAGCAGACAGAGTGACTCCTGTCAGAAGCAGATCCTGGTACTCCTACTCCTGAGCAGTGAAGGCTTCTCAGCTCGCCTAGGAGAGGAGCGAAGTCCTCCCCACACCCCCCAGCATCCCATCCCGCACCTCCAGTGCAGCACCTCTCTTCCAGTGCCCGGCTCCATCCTGTTCCTCAGGGCCTGGCTGAAATGTATCTTCCTTAGTGTAGCCGTTCCTGAGGACCAGTGTTCTGCTTTTATAATTTGTTGCTTTCTTCTGCCCATTAGCATGTCTACTCCTTGAGAGTCTGCTCCAAGGCAGAGGTCTCTTGGTCACTATTGTCCTTAGCCTTTGGACAGCCCTGGCACTTTATGCCCACTACATGATGAGTGGGTGAATGATGATCCTTATTTTCATCCACAGTGAACTTCTAACTTTACGTATGTATGTATGTATGTATGTATGTATGTATGTATGCATGTATGTATGTATGTATGTATGTTATGGCCGGCTCAGCCTGCCCTGGGAGGGTGGGGCTGGCGCAGCACGTGGTGCCAGGGATTGAACCGCGGGTCCTGCAGTTGCCTAAGCAGGCACTTTAGACTGCTGAGCTATCTCACTGCCTCCCATCCACAATGAACTTCTGAAGTTGGCATTGCCCCATTTAGAACTGAGAAGCTTACGGTATAAAGAAGTGAAGTCCTTGAGATGAGACTATGTGTTAAATAGTGAAGAATGAACTGGACAAATAAGCAAAAGGAAGGATTCTATGCACTATATACTGTAGTAAAGACTACAGGCTCTGTAGACTAAGAGACGGACTGACTAGTACTAACGCTGTCTTTGGCCTTTACCTCTGGGTGAGTCATATCCAGTGTCTTCCTGTGACCTGAGCTGCTCTAAAGAAATACTCTTCCCAGTTGCAGTAAAAGGCTCTGGACAAAGTGCTGCCAGAAAATTAACCCAGCAGCTCAGCACTAGGTCTTGCCCTGCTCAGCCGGGTTCAATGGGAGGAGTTGCTTGGCCAGTACCTTGCTGGTATGAATGAGAAGGGGCCTGTGCTCTGCCTTGTGGCAAGGCCAGTCTGCAAGGTCAGGCCTTGTACCCTATGAAACAAAAAAATACAAATATAATAAAAATGCTTAGAGTCAGACACATACACCCACAAATACACTGAATTCCGGTGTTCAACAAAAACATCATTTTACTTCTAAGCTCTGATTTATTCCCTGTGCCCCATAGACCAGTATTCCCAGCAGAGGCACAAGAAGCTTTGCTTACAAATGTTTTAAATTTAATTAAAAGGCTAGGGACGTGGCTCAGTAGAACATTTGCCTGGCATGTGTAAGGCCCTGGTTTGGTCCCTATCTATGTGGGGTGCGAGGATCACAAGTGCTTAGTGATGTGAAGGTGTTCTAGCATATAGCAGGTATAGACCGTGTAAATACACACCAAAGGAGGTGAAAACAGGCTGGCCACGTTCAGAGGTCTGAGACACAAACTCTTTGAGGAAGACTGGAGGAGTCCTCCCACTTAGTTTGTTGAGCCCCATTGTGGTGGTACACACCTGTAATCCCAGCCCTTGGGAGATTGAGGCAGGAGGATTGCCAGGAATTCAGGACCACCCTAGACTACCTAGTTCAAAGCCAGCCTAAACTACAAAACAAGCTTATCTCAAAAACAAGCCCAGAACAATTAAAGTTTATTTCAGGTCCTGGGTAATCCTTATTTATCCAAAACATCCATGCTGGGTAAACTTCCATTCGAGCCATTCCTACCTGTTGGTGTGGAGGACCAGAGGGAAAAGCAGCTCAGGAAAAATGGAACTGCAGTGATGTTGCAGGTCTCTCCTTGGCTGAAACAATAGGCCTGGGATTCCCTGCTCCTGCCCACTAGGATGGGAGTTCAAAGTGAGCATAAAGAGGACCTGCAAGGAACTGGGAGTGAGGATTCTGAGAGCTGGGCTCCAGCCCTAACTCCTTCTCACAGTCCAATTGACTTGGCTCCTTGGGGCCGCAAATCTTTCATCCAGCTAGGAGCCTGGAGCCTAGCGAGCCCTTCCCTACTTTGGGTAACTCTCAACAGGGAAGTGAATGAGCCCTGGTCCTGGCTCTCAGCTCCACAGTCCAGAGAGGAAGTAGATGGACTAAACCATAATTGCTGTAAGCCACAGAACATTTCTGCATTGCATCCAGGATACTTTCCTCGCTGTTCTTCCGGTATGACTGTTTGAAGAGCTGAAGAAGTAAAAAGAATGTCAGCATGGGGGCAGATAAGGCAAAGGCCAAGGAGGTGGCCCTAGAGCACTTAATTTGGAGTCAGACATGCCAGGAAGGCATCAAGGGAAAATAACATCTGCACCTGAAGCAAAGCCTGTTTTTCTCTGATGCAGCCTTAAAAAGAAAAAGCTGGGTATGGTGCTGCACACCGGTAATCCCAGCACTTTGGAGGCTGAGGCAGGAGGATCCTTGAGAGTTTGAGTCCAGCCAGGGTTACCAAGTGTCTTAGTCACTTTTTACTCATTGCTGGGACAAATACCTGACACTCAAAATGAAGGAAGGAAAGGTTTATTTAGCTCACAGTTGCTGGAGGTTTCAGTCCATATTCAGCTGGCCCAAGGCTGAGTGGAACAGGGCAAACAGCATCCAGTTCATGGCAGCAGAACAGTAACAAAGTGGTGACAGAGGCAACCGACCAACAAGGGCACCAGAGAGCAACAGCCTCCGTCTGTCTCTCTGTCTCTCTTTATATTACATTCAGGCTCTCTGACTCAGCCTATCCACCTTAGGCCACACCCATAATCCTAGAAGGACTCAGACTCATAATCCCATCTGTACTAAAACACATAATCCCAGTGCATCATGAATCAAGTCTCAAACTCTAGAAGTCCCTGCCCCATGATTGCATGAGGCATTGGGGGGACAACTAGACATAAACCATAACACCAACTGAGCTCAAGGCTAGCTTGAGTGGCATAGCACAGCGAAACCCTGTCTTAAAAAGACAAGAAGGAGAGGGGAGGAAAGTGTCAGGAGTAAAAAGCTAGAAAATTTGTTTAAAACGGAATCTCACACTGGAAGGAAAAACTGCTGCTAACATTTTGCTGCGTGTCTTTGCAGTGCTCTTTCCATTTTCTTGTTCCTTTTTGAGACAGGGTCTCACTGTCGTTCCAACTGGCCTCGACTAGCTGTGCAGCCCGGGCTGGTCTCCACCTGTCAGCAGTCCTACTTCATCCTCCTCAGTGCTGGGATTACAGGCATGCATTGCCGTGCCCAGCCTAACAGTTGTAATATTATTATAATAGTTTAGTAAATATACATAATTAGCTTTTTAAATTTTATTGATTTATTTTTTGAGATAAGGTCACACTGATATAGTCTCTGTAGGCACCACTATACCCTGCAAAGTTTCTTTTCCTTTCGTTTCTTTCCTCTTTCCTCTCTTCCTCTCTCCCTCCCTCCCTTTCAGGCAGGGTCTCACTGTGTAGCTCAAACTGGCCTTGAACTCTCTGTACTCAACAGTCCTCGTACTTCAGCCTCCCCAGTGCTATATTACCGGCGTGTGCCACCATACCCAGCTTTTTTTTGTTGTGTTGTTGAGATGGTTTCAGTATGCAGTGCAGGCTGGCCCTGAATTCAGTCTGTGGCCCAGCCTAGTCTTGAACTCAGGGTGACCCTCCTGCTTCAGCTTCCCAGACGTTGGCATTACAGGGGTACGCAGCCACACCTGGCTAAATCTTCTCTATTTTCTATTTCCAATGTTCATGCAAATGCTGGACCTGGTGGCACGAGCCTATAATCCTAATACTTAATAGCCTGAAGCAGGAGAATTGCTGTGAGTTCAAGGCCAGCCTGAGCTACAGAGGCCTTGCTCAGAACAATAGAAAATAAGTAACAATGTAAATTCTGATTCAGCCCTCTGAAGCAAGCTCCAGGTGATACAGATACATACATGTCTGTCAGATTTAGGTTGTTGACAGCTTTTCAGTACTGTGAATGATGCTACAGTGAAGCCTTGCTCTAATACATTTTAAAGTTATTTTTCCAGCTGTTTCTTTATGTAAATTTCTGGTTATGTATTGCAGCTAACATTTTAAAGCTGTTGATAGACACTGCAAACTTCCTTCCAAGAGGGCTAGGGAGATAGCTCAACAGAATATGCAGTTGCCTGGCAAGCACAAGGGCCTGAGTTCAATCCCTGGTTCCACCAAAAAAAAAAAAAAAAGGTATAAGTAGTTTAGATTCCTACTACAAATATGAGTGCTCAATTCCCTATGTCAAAAATTTTTTGGAGGGTGTGGGAATTGGGAATCAAATTCAGGACCTCTTTCTTGCTTGCCAGGCAGGTGGTGGTCTGCTGAGCTATATCCCCAACTCCCTATATCAATATTGATAAATAATTTTTGTCAACTTGATAGTCAAACAGCAGTACCTTATTCTTGTTTCAATAGCCATTTCTTTGATTACCAGTGAGTGTCTTTCATAGTTCTACTGGAATTTTCATATTTTTAAAATGCCTATTTATGTTCATGTTTTTCTTTCCATTAGATGTTTACTTTCTTTGTTTTGTTTTTATTTGTTTGTATTTTGAGAGTCCCTGTACAGTCCAGGCTGGCCTTGAACTCAACAATCCTCATGCCTCAGCCTCCTCAGTGTTGGGATTACAAGCATGGTTTAGGGTGTTTACTTTTGTTCTTAGTGATTTGAAAACAGTTCTATCTACCTGGGACTTAACACTTTAATCAGTACAAATGTTGAGCCTGATAAGCTTAAGAAACCACAAGTAGTGTCTGAGCGAATTAGTGGGACTTGGTCTCAAAAAACAAAAAATAAAAACAGCTGGAGATGGCCCTGGGTTCATTCTTCAGTACACAGGCATACAGAGAGAGAGACAGAGACAGAGAGACAGACAGACAGAGACAGAGAGAGAGAGAACAAAAGGAGAAAGGTAAGAAAAACAAGAACTATAAGCACTTAAGGGCCAGGGAGGTCGCTCAGCAGCACCATGCTTGCTTGGCAAGCGGAAGGCCCAGAGTTCGATTACTGGTCCTGTCCTCTTCCCCCCCTCCCAAAAACAAAACATGTAAGGCTAGGTAAAGTGTGAAAAGCTAAAAAGACTAGTTAGGGGCTGGCGAATGGAGGGAGGGACTAAAGTGCCAGCCTGTCCTTACCTGGGAATCACTTTGAGGTCGGAAGCACTTTTGCATAATATCACACTTGTTTTTTTAAATGGACAATACTTGTCTCTTCTTTAACTTTATTTATTTATTTATTTATTTATTTATTTATTTATTTATTTATTTATATTATGGCCAGCTCAGCCTGCCATGGGGGTGGGAGCTGGCACAGCATGTGGTGCCGGGGATCAAGCAGCTGTCCCTGCAGTTGCCTGAGCAGGGGCTTTAGACCACTGAGCTATCTCACCAGCCCAGTATTACACTTTTGAGAAGTCAGATCTCAACGTTAGAATGCTTCTGGCTCCTTCCAGCCATCTCTCCCCAGTTATACCCAGGCCTGGTGGCGCTTCCTTCCAGGCATGTGCCTGAGGGCAGAGGCTGCACCTCGTCCTTGCACTCTGCCCCGCCCTACCATGGAAGAGTCCCTCCCAGCCCTTCCTTCTGGATGATCTTGGATCCACCTCATGCACTAGAAGGAGCTAATACAGTATCTGCTCCCCACGTTTGTGGTCATCCTGGGGGACTCCATGTGAACAGAGAGCCACGTAAAAGGACCTGGTGCTCTTGCTGCAGGGGGCAGCCAGGGGGAGATGAGTTTCGAACAGGACACGGTGACGAATGAAGGCCAGAACATGCCATGCACGGTGGCCCCCACTTCCAAAAGGCACATCTGTTTTGCTCAGACCTCAGACCACTCCCTGGTGCGATTCGCCTTCCTCACCGACTCCTGGAGGCCGTCCTGAAGGAGCACAGCCTCACACATGTGGTCTTCACATGCATGGCCCATCTCCAGGGAGGACAAAACTCCTGGAAGCAGTACCTGCACAGCCTGGAGACGCTGGAGTGGCTGGCCAGGTGGAGCACGGCCATGTCCGTGGGCACCCGAACCACCGCAAGCATCCTTCACACACTCCGGTCCCCCTGAAGCACAAGGCCGTTGGCCATGGCTTCCATGTGCTCCCCTTGCATGTCCACTGCTGTGGACGCCTGGGATGCTCTATAATGAACACACCCACCGCCAGCTCTCGTGCTGGCCCCTGACCCATGTGGCCAATGCCTGGGCATGGAGCTGCCTCTCAGCCTGCTGGACATGCTGAGCCAAGGTGGCCCTGCCAGGGAACAGCCTGGCTGAGGTGTGAGGTGCTAAGAGGCCGCGCCTCTGTCGCCACCCTGGCCCTAGTATGAATTGCTAAATCATGATGGTGGTCATCTAATATGGCTAAAGCCCTTACAACAACAGCCTACCTTCCCAGAGACCACCTCCCCTTCTTCTCCAGGTCAGCCCAGGGTGCAGTTTCCTTTTACCTGTCCCGCTGCTCTAGGGGAGATCGCAGTCAGCTCCCTCAGGTATATCTTAACATTCCCGCAAAGGCCATAAAAGCTTTAGCCTCCCTTTGTTCGAATCCAGAGAATGCCTTATCTTCCCCAGATTCTCTCCGTGTCCTCCAAGATAATAAAGCCCCTTTCCCTTTTTCCTTCTGCCTGTTTAGCTGCTGCACCTGGCACCTGAGAAAACCTATCAGCCCCCACCAGTGATCGGGTTCCCATCCTTACCCTTGTCCCCCACTTGGTTCCACCTGCTGCCTCCTATTCCCGCTTATCGGAGGATACCCTGATCCCAATCCATCCCCAAGGTCCCCTTTTTCCCTCGGACGATAGTCTCCACCTGGTCACTCCTGTTTCTATTCAGACACCCTCTCAGCTACCCAGCCAAGATTTGCCTTCAAGATGGACTTTGTGTTCTATCTGCAGGCACCTGTCTGGGTTCCCCTCCCCCTGCTCCCAGCAGTGGGCCCTGCAGTATAGAGGTATCCCCAGGTGTCTTGGTGTCCTCCATGCCCTGGAGCACATGGTGCCCCTTTTTGTCTGGGAGCGGGTGATCCAGACAAACAGGCCTGAGTCAAAGCCGCAGTAGCCTGACCTCTGCCTTTGCCCTTGGGGACGCCATCTCTTCCCTTGGTCTGGCCTGCATGCCCTGCCCTCTGACCCCAGGCTCGAGGTCCTGTGTGGGCACCCTTGCTCAGCCTGGCTCCTTGCCGCCCATCCTCTACCCCCAGAGGTAATCAAGCATTACTCCTGTCCCCACTCCCTATTCTTATTGCTTTTTTGTAAAAATAAAATTGAAATACAAAAATTGTTTCACAAAGCTGGGCGTGGTGGCGCACGCCTGTAATCCCAGCACTTGGGAGGCTGAGGCAGGAGGATTGGTGCGAGTTCGAGACCAGCATGGGCTACACAAGTGAGCTCAAGGCCAGCCTGAACTGCATAGTGAGACCCTGTCTCAAAAGACAAAAAAAAAAAAAAAAAAAAAAAAAATTGTTTCACAAAAGTAAAAAAGCCTAACTCCAGCTCTAAAAACAGCAGTGGCTGCAGACACCAGCTTGAGCACTCTCGCTTTCAGCAGGGCTAGATGAGCACAGCTTGCTTCTGACTGCAAATATGAAGCTTTCTGGCTACCAATCTGCTTTTCTTTCATGTTAACACATGCAAGGGTTAATTGAAAGCTACAGTGAAATGTAATGAAGCTTATTACAGTAAAAGACATTGTCAAGAACAACAGGACAGGTGTTTGAAGCAAGAAAAATTAATAGCAATGTGTCTTATTGGTTGTTTGTTTGTTTTTGGTGTTTTTGAGACAGGGTCTCACTATGCAGTTCAGGCTGGCCTTGAGCTCACTTGTGTAGCCCAGGCTGGTCTCGAACTCACACCGATCCTCCTGTTTCAGCCTCCCAAGTGCTGGGATTACAGACGCACGTGTAAATGAATTTTTTATTGTTTTGGTTTGGTTTAGTTTTTTGTGGGACCAGGGATCAAACTCTCGACTTTGCACTTGCCAGGTAGGCACTTGTGCCACAGAGCTATCTCCCCAGCCCCTGAATTTTAAAATTTAAATATTCACTGAATTTTATGATCAGCCCTCATTGATCAACTGGCGATTTTTGTCAAGTAGAAATATTATTCAAGGGGTTAGGGATGTGGCTGAGTGGTAGAGCTCTTGTCAGCTTACAACTTCTGGCTCTTCCTCCAAGCCAAAATGACCATGAAAGGTAGATATGCTGAATGGGTTCAGGTACCGAGGCATCCACCAAGGACAACTAAGAATGTGAGAGAAGGGCCCGCCAAAGAGCTCAGCAGATTAAAGCGCCTGCAAGCAGGCACAGGAGCCAGGGGTTTGATCCCCAGGCCTGCCACACACTGAGACAGCAATTGACATGGCGTAATCCCAGCTCTTGGGAGGCTGTAAACAGGCGGATCACTGAGTCCGATCTAGTAGTGGGACCCTAAACATCTTGTAGAACTTTCCCTAAAAAAATACAAAAAAAAAAAAAAAAACAATGTGAGAGAGGGCTCAGGAAATGGCAGGGACCACAGGACGAATGAGTTTATAGGGCATATTTGAAGCAAGATGAACAACAAAGGCTTACATTTGTAGTTTGTGTGTGTAGTTTTTTGTTTTCAAGACAGAGGCTTGCACTGTAGCCCAGATTGGCCCTGAACTCATTTATGTTACCCAGGCTGGCCATGAATTCATGGTGATCCTCCTACCTCAGCCTCCTAAGTGGTGAGATTACAGGCATGTGTCAGCATACCCTGCAATAAAGTTTTTTTTTTAATGTATAAACATTTACTGTTTTTTCTGTCACACCTCGGAGAGTCTTCAAATATGTTACTATCAACTGTTTTTGTCTGTTTTTGAAACTGGCTCTCACTTTGTAGATCCTGCACAGGCTTGTGCTGCCGTGCCCACCTTTGATTATCAACTCTGTGTGTGTGTGTGTGTGTGTGTGACCAGGGGTTTGAACTCACAGCCTTGCACTTGCCAGGCAGGCACTTGTGCCACGGAGCTATCTCCCCAGCCCCGATTATCAACTCTTTTGAGGAATAAAAGTCTGCAATTAAACCAGGCATACTGGCACTCAGGAGGCTGAAGCAGGAGGATCACTGTGAGCATGAGGCCAACTGGAGCTACATAGTGAAATCAAGAAGCTTGGACTACGTTGGTGAGACCCTGTCACAAGAAAAATCCTGTCTCAAAATTTTGAGAAATTATTTTCAAACAGCTTAGAATATAGCTTAGTGCAAAGGCTCTGGGCTCAATCATTTGTACCACAGAAGGTGGGAAAGGCAGAGGACAAATACTAGGGGGATTTGCTACCGTAAAACCCTCCTCCATCACCAACTATACAATTGGTGACTACAAAACTAATGTCTTTAAAATTTTCCAGCTGGGCTTGGTGGCACACACTTGCAATCCTAGCACTTGGGAGGCTGAGGCAGGAGGATCACTGTGAGTTACATAGTAAGCTTAAGGCCAGCCTCAACTATGTAATAATACCCTGTCTCAAAAAAAAAAAAAAAAAATTCTGGGGAAAGTTATTTTGTGCACACAGGCCAAAGCCCCCCAGGCAGCACCTGCCTGTATTTCTAGCACCCTGGGAAGCTGAGGAGAGAGTAACAAATTCAATCCCAGCCTAAGCAACCTTTTGTTTTTTGTCTTTTTGAGACAGGGTCTCTCTGTGCAGTTCAGGCTGGCCTTGAGCTCACTTTTGTAGCCCAGGCTGGTCTCAGACTCCCAAGTGCTGGGATTACAGGTGTGCGCCACCATGCCCGGCAAGCCTAAGCAACCTAGAGGGATCCTCGCCTCGCCTCAGAATTTGAAGAAAGGAGGCTGGGGCTATAGCTCAGCAGCATAAGCGCCTGCCTGGCAAGTACAAGGTTCAGAGTTCCATCCCCAGTACCACAAAAAATAAAAATAAAGAGTTTGAAGAAAGGCTGAACATTGGGGATGCTGAAAACAGGAGGTTGGTTCCAAGCTGCATAAGGAGACCCAGTACTAAATACATAAAAAATAAATATTTTTTTTTAAAAAAAGCAAGAAAGATGGGGCTGGGGAGATAGCTCAGTAAAATATGGGCTTGCCTGGCAAGTTCAGGGTCCCGAGTTCAATCCCCAGTACTGCAAACAAAATAAAAACACTGTACCTTTCTCAGCATAAATCTCTTAAACGGCGTGGTGGTGCATGCCTATCCCCACCTGTAATCTCAGCACTTGGGAGGTTGAGGCAAGAGGATCAATGTGAGTTTGAGACCAGCCTGGGCTACAAAAGTGAGCTCAAAGCCAGAATGAACTGCATCATGAGACCCCTGTCTTAAAAAAAAAAACACGGGCCAGTGAGATGGCTCAGCAGTCTAAAGTGCCTGCTTAGGCAAGCTTAGGCAACTGCAAGGACTGTGGTTCGATCCCTGGCACTACATACTGCGCCAGCCCCACCACCAGGGCAGGCTGAGCTAGCCATATACTGTAAGAAAAAAAAAAAGCAAGAAAGGCTGAGGATGTAGCTCAGCGTGAAGGACTGGGATTTGACCTCTAGTGCTGGGGGGACTGGGGTGCCCAGAGCAGGCAAAAGTAAAGTGGAGTGTGTGAAGATATTGTCAGGTATGTAAGAACCAAAGGTGGTTGTGCTATATGAAAACACTGAGGGGGCGTATGCTTAACCAAAGGGAAGGAATCAGAGAAATGAACAGCTCCCCCATTCAATAGAAATCACTGGGTATGACCCAGAGACGAGAGGATTGCTTCAAATTTATGCTTGAAAGATTTTTCATAAACACAATTAAAATGCTGTTTATTACTTGTCAATTTTTAGAACAAAGAAATTGTGTTAATAGAACAAGTAGCAGGGCCAGGGAGATAGCTCAGTGGAATAAGTATTTGCCTGGTAAGCGCAAGGTCCTGAGTTCAATCCCTGGTACTGCCAAAAAAAAAAGAACAAGTAGCATACACTTTGGCAATATAGGGCTGGTGTAGGGCTATCTTATTCAGCTCTTTTTTGCTTTCAAAATAAGTATGAAATGTGCTGGGAAGGGCAGCAAGATGGTTCAGTGGTCTAAAGCACCTGCTTAGGCAAGCTTAGGCAACAGCAGGAACCGCAGTTCAACCCCCAGCACCACATGCTGTGCCAGCCCCACCCCCAGGGCAGGATGAGCCGGCCATAATAATAATAATAATAATA
>PVKN010020118.1:0-16064 GCA_004027915.1 Capromys pilorides
GCCAGAGCAGCCCCACTGTGGTTAAACAGAGCAAGACATTGTGGTTCAGTTATCACACTGTGATGATTTAGATCTAGCGCCCCATCTCGTATTTGGGAGGTGCCTGAGCTGTGCAGGTGCTTCTGCTTATTGGCAGACTCACCCACACACGAGTCCTAGTGTGCATCTGAGTGCAGAGCTGTTGGAAGGCGGCCTGGTTGGCAGTGGGTCATGGGGGTGTGACCTGTGACCTGCATCATGCATCTCACCTTCACGCTCCTCCTCTTCTCTCTTCCTCCTGTTGCCATGGGAGGAGCAGCTCTTCTCAGCCATGCTTTCCACCATGCCATTCCCATGCTAGAGCCAGAGACCACGGATTGAACCCACCACTGAAAGCCCTAACCCCTTCCTGTAAGAGTCAAGTGTAGGGCACTTTGCCCTAGCAACAGGAACATGACTAATACACCCATTTAGCAATTGCTTCATTTTTTTAAAGGGTGAATAAAATGAGTTGTATCTTACCCAGCATTGAGAAACAAGATGCTCAAGCTACTGTACAGTTGCTGCTCAAATGATGGCTTTCACCAACAGGCAGATACTCACTCTCCTCCAAGAAAACAACAGCTTCTTCAGATAAAGCCTCCACCATGATCATCCAGGCTGCTGGGGGTGTTAGGCACCGCCCATCAGGGCCCCCCCCACCCCCAGGCCAGGCTATCAGGAGTGACACAAGTGACTTTACTCACGATGTCTGCAATTACAAGGCTGAGGAAGTGCAAGAGGCCTATCTGTAGCACCTCCAGTTCTCCAGCACTCTTCATTCCACTAAGTACAAGGAGGTACAGGCCTCAAGGCCCTGTTTTCTTTGTGGTTTCAGAATAGGAATTATCCTTATTTTGTTCTCACTATACAATCAATGCATCTTTATTTTAGAAAACTTTTAGAAAAAGTTTTTAAGAAGTCAGTAAAAAATCATTTATAATTTCGCTACCCAGAGATGACTAAATTTCATTATTATCATTTTACAGATTTCCTTCTTCATTTTTAACGCATTGCATAGGTTTTGTTTTCATCTTCGGTTGTTACAAAATATGGATTTTACTATATCTGGGTTTTTTAATCTTTTTTTTTTTTTGGTACCATATTCTTAAGAGTAGATCTTCATAAACAATCACATTTTGATCATGAAAACTGTACACTGTTTGTGTGTCTGTTTGTTTGCTTGCTTGCTTGCTTGCTTAGACAAGTTCTTGCTAGCTGGTCCAGGCTGGCTTTAGTAATCCTCTTGCCTCAGCCTCCCAAATGTTGGGATTATAGGTGTACACCACCATGCCTGGTTCAAAAACTACACACTTTTGTCCTATTAACCCAGTGGCTTCTGGAGTAGGACAAGGTCTGCTGCCTCAGACAGAGAGGTACTAAGATTCCCTGGCCAAAGAGACAGTGTCTTGCGGAAAGAGTTCTGTTATAATTTAAGTCTTACACGCGCTCCACCTCCATGGCCTCAGGCGTGCCCCAAACCTACATCAAAGGAAAGCTTGCCAATGAAAAATCAGGAGATTAAGCCAGCTCCAGTAAATTAATGGTGATTCACGAAAAAGATTGCACAGTTCAGAGAGGGGCATGGGACAAACTTCAGAAAAAGTATCCTTGAGGGCAAACCAGAAATATGCTTTGTAAAAAACAGCCAAAGCCATTACAGAGCACTGGACTAGAAATTGCCGAAGGACACACATGTTCTGTGAGAGCCACCTTTCTGTTTGAGTCAGGGCAAGCTTGTCATGGGGAAAGCAAACCTGCTGAGACAATGTCTGCCTTGTCGTCAGCAAGCAGACTCGTGAAAGGAGGACTGTTGTGATTAACTGTGTTTTCCCTTCTGAGAACCCAC
Source organism: Capromys pilorides (assembly GCA_004027915.1). Lineage (NCBI taxonomy): Eukaryota > Metazoa > Chordata > Mammalia > Rodentia > Capromyidae > Capromys > Capromys pilorides. The sequence continues at coordinate 1,868 of PVKN010020118.1, forward strand.
TGTTCCAAGTCGAGGCCGTGCCGTGTCTGGGTCTTGACTGGGTCAAAGCCCAAACTGGGTCAGCACTTGGGGTAAGGAACATTACTCATCACTGGGTTACAAAAATAGTCATTCATTTACCATCACAATGATTAAAACCTCCATTCACGGTTTCACTAGCGTCACCCCAGAGTTATTCTAATCATCTCCGAATGGATCTACTTTTTCCCTGATTCCATCTGCTCCTTCTCCTACAGCTGACCTAAATTAAAATGAACAGCCTCACCATTCTAAAAAGCACTGATGCCACCAAAACCCTTAAATGCAATTAGGAGACCAAGTTATGGATTTGAAGGTTCTCCAAGAGCCACTGGTCCTCTGCTTGCATGTTTCCACCCCACTCGCTATCAGCTAACTGGGCACCAGGAACCCCAAACCCTATGGATGCACAGAAACGTTCCTTTGCTTTGACCAGGTACTAAGGAAACAACCCCAAAACGAACGTGTGCAACATCCATCTCCCTAGCATGTTGGCCACCGCCATTTACCATACAGTAGTATAAAGAAGATGATGTTGCCTTGTTTTGCTGACGGGGCTTGAAGCTATCACAAACTTTAGGGCATAGAAAGCAGGCTTGGGAAATTTAAAACAGAACAACAAAAGCTTCGAGGGCGTGTTCTCAGCGGAGACAGCAAAAGGCCTGCAGCTTTGCCGTCTTTGACAGGCCATGGCCAGCGGAAGGAATGACTGGGAGATCCTCGGACCGTGGTGCCGCTTAGGCAGGGCCGCGGGTGCCCTGGGGAAAGGGCACCATATCCCTGCTGAAGACAAAATTCAGATCTCTCAGAATCTGCCCCCTGAGAACTCCTTCCTGACCCCTGAGCCCACCCCCCAACTACCGAAGAGTAGGTCAAAAGCAGCATCCAGCTCACAAACCTCACCTAGGTAGGAGGAGGAAACACAATGTCAGGGAAAAAAAGGCGGGGTCCCCGCGCGGATACAACGCACATTCGCTCTTTGTTCTCAGGATTCTGCACTTATGTTTGCTCTTGGACGCTCCGAGGGTGTGACTCCGGTCCTGCGGTCACTGAGTGTCCCCTAGCAGCCCACCCTCACACCCCTAGTTAAAGGCAAACTGAAAATAGGAGAGGCTCTGGAAGTGGGGGTCTGGAAGTTCTGGAAGTGGATGCACCTTGAGACCGCAATGCCAACCGAAACAAATCAGACACAAAGGCTAAGTAGAGTGCCGTCTTGTATAGGAGGTCTCCAAAGTATAAATGATTTGAAGAGTAAAATTAAAGGCGACAGGAAACGGAGAGGGGGACTATGTGAACATGGTAGGGGAGGAGAGGAAGGGGAACTACAAGGATCAAGAGGCGATATGTATGTGCACCGATTCCCCATAGTCAGCGTATTTCTTACGTACCACAAGCATTTATTATTAAAAAGGGAGAGAAATAAAGCTGAGTGTGGCGGTGCAAGCCTGTGCTCCTCCCACACCGCCGGAGGCTGAGTCAAGCGGAGCGCCCAGGGTTCGAGGCCAGCCTGAACTACACAGCGAGACCTTGACTCAAAAACAAACACACCTCTGCAATCCCCGCCAAATGCGAGGAGCAGACGCTCTGATGGCGAGAGGAAGGACGGCGAGCGCAAGCTGGACCAGCCCGGGACCCGGATGGCCCGCCACTGCCTCCGCCCTGCTCGCCGACCCCGCCTTTTCCATTCCCAGCCCTGCGCCAGGATCCCCGACTTCCGGCGCTGGCGCCACCGCGTGGCCTGTTTTCTGAAATCTTTCTCTGTGAATTTTTTTTTTATTTATTTATTTATTTATTTTTCACGTTTTTGTATTCGTGCTGGTGGATGGGCCTCGTTTTGGCAGATTTGTACCACGTATGGTCTACTTTAATCCTTTTTTTCCGACATTCACCCCCAGTTTCTCATTTTGGGGGACCAATGTGTACGATGTATTCTGACCTCGCGTATGCCCCCTGTTACCAGCCCTGCCATTTCCTCTCCTTTCGTCTCTGGGCCTCAGTTTCCTCCTCTGCAACATAAACAGGGGCCATGGAAATGTGGGGGCGTCGGGGACTGACTGTGACGGGTTTCAAATGGGGTCCAGGCTTAGGGACGAGCATGAAAACCGCGTGCACGCCCGCTGAACGGCGGGAAGGGACCGCTTTCCCTCCGGAGCCCTTTTCCCGAGCCGAACCTAGGCTAGTCTTGATCTCGTCCGCGAAATCTGCGGCCCTCCGCAGCGCTCTAACCCCGTGGTGTGCAAAGGAGCTCTGGATCCCGAGCCTGGGGAGAAGCGCAAGGGCGCAGAGGCAGGAGGGTCGCTGCAGGTCAGCGGGGCAGCGCGGGAGAGGCTCTGTGAAGCTGAAGGGAGGCACGGGCAGGCGGTTGCCCGGGAGCGGCTCGTTGGTCTAGGGGTATGATTCTCGCTTCGGGTGCGAGAGGTCCCGGGTTCAAATCCCGGACGAGCCCAGGGCTTTTACTTTTTCCTCTCTCCTTCTGAAAGTCAAAACAATTTATTTTTCTCGTATAACCCATTCCAGGACCAAAATGGAGCCTCTGGTCCCATGAGCCAGTGACGATCTCTTTCGCTTTCGGAAGCTAGGCTTTAGGGAAGCGCAATTCCCACAATATGTGGTTTCGGTACGAGAGACGGCGCGGAATTCTACCTAAATCAGGCAATCCCCGCGGTAGAGCCGGGAGCGCTACATCCTGCGGGCTTCATCCGGCACAGACGTAGACAGCGAGGTCCGCAATATACTTCAAGCTCAAAATCTGTCCGTGCTTTGGTTCTAGCTAATGAATATTTATAACATGGATTGCGCAATGTTCTGAAGGACTCATTTTAAAGTAGTGCAAAAGTAGGGCTCGTCCGGGATTTGAACCCGGGACCTCTCGCACCCTAAGCGAGAATCATACCCCTAGACCAACGAGCCACGGCTTTTTCGGCTTCTCCACAATCCTAAAGATTTGTGAAGCAACTCAGTCCTGCGCCACCAAGTGGCTACTTGTGTAATGAGTTTCCGGACTTTCTTGGCGGTCCTTGCATTATACGGTTGCGTAGTCTTCCAGCTCCGCTTTCACTCCTTCAAAATAAGTGACACAGAAAAAAACAAAGTCCCTACCAGTATGACACGAACCGTAAACGGTAATTCGCCTTATGTTCATGGTGAACAAATTGCAACGAACATGTGGCCACGTTCCCGAGGTGAATTCCAGTCTCCCTCCCAGGCTTCTGCACATTACACATTCTTTTTCACATTTTCCAATAATGGCAGAGTTGTCCGGTTTTTACCAAATACTTTTTTTATGCTAGTGTTCAAAGCTCCGCTTTCCAGCCCTCTCAGTTCTCACTTGTGTTTTCGAACTGTTGTCTGAAACTGGAAAATCTATTTGATATGAGGTAAATCCCACAGAGCTAGAACATTCCCGAGGGAGAAAAACCCTTTCACGTATCAGATCCAATTGTATACGGTGGCGTCTGTGTGGCTTGCAGCTCTCTGGGCTCCGCTTCCCTGGAGAACGAGACACCAGCGCCAACCAACAGCTCTATGTAATTGGCAGCTGTGTAATTGGTGCCCGATTGGACCCGATAGCTTCAGATACAGAAGGCATGACTTCTTAATTATATTTTTAATCCTTAAATCCTTCACATTGATGCTTACATCAATAGTTGATAACAAACTATACTCAGTAATTCTGAGTGATTGCTGTTTGTCCCAAATTCTGTAATCAATACAGATTCTTGTGCTTTTGACACAGTAATTTTGATTGTCACCATAGCAAACAGTCACATAGGCAACAATGTACACAGGATACATACATAGGGTGATTCTGAGAAGTAAACCCGGTATGTTTATTTATTTCTTCATGTATTCACTGTACATTTGACCAGCAAACATTACACAAAAATTGTGCTGGACCCTGAATTGTCAACTTTCTTCCTATAGCTTGACTCCAGAAAATTATAGCTTTAGCATTCTAATGTTTAATCTCTGCCCTGCTTTTTCTTTGAAACTGGTCTACCTTGAGTCTTCAATTCTTAGAGTTCTAGTCAAGAAAGATAAGGGGGAGGAAAGAAAGAAAGAAAGAAAGAAAGAAAGAAAGAAAGAAAGAAAGAAAGAAAGAAAGAAAGAAAGAAAGACAGACTCTAAAATGTCCATGAGTTCTAGATGTAAGGGTAATGTATTTACCAAAATCTACAGAGAAAAAACAATGTGCTCTAAACAGTTATGGAGTTTTTGTTTGTTTGTTGTTGTTTTTGTCTTCTTTTTCCTCCCTAAGATGTGGAAGGCACAGAATGTAACTTGTTAGGTAAAACAGTACTTCAAGGCTCCGATCTCCACAATCTAAGGTCTCTGTCCTCCTGGATTTGCCATGATTACTATGCTTAGCTGTCCCCCACCCCCACCACATTCTTCTCTTCAGTGATTAAAGAGTAGTTAGGCTTTTACTCCGCAAACAAGATACTGCACTATCTATCACCATGATGCAGGAAGCTGCAGGCACAAAGCTCAGAATTCAATTGCCTATTTTTTAAAATTATATTAGGAACATTTTATTTCCCCAAATGAATAATACATACATTCATCTTCACTCATTATTTTTGTAGATTATTTCCTTAGCCTGAAGTTTTAAAATATTTTTAAAGCAAAAAATAGAACTCTTGGTTCTCTCCTCGGCAGGTGATACAGCAGTGCTGACACTTACTTTACCATGTGAGAAAGGTCTGATGTCCATGCAGAAACCTGTAGGTTCCCACTCACTGCAGTGTTCTCTGCCTGAGCGGCAGCTCCTGAGGCTGGTGTAAGAGTGCTAGACGAACGTGTGCCTCCATCGAGGGTCTCTGGCTGGTTTCCTGCTCCTCCTCTCAGGCCCTCACACATACATGTCTACTGCAGCAGCCAAGACGTAGCCAGCAAGGCTCATTGCTTGGGGACTCTTCCCTCTGCAAGGTAGTTGTGACGGTTCATCCTAGGGGCTAACTTGTCAGCGGATGCTCAGGTATCTGGTTCGGCACTCTTTCTGGGTTTCTGGATGTGCTTGCAAGGAAGTCTAGTTGCTGGAGGTTTCAGTCCATACTAGGCTAGCTCCAAAGCAGACTGGCACATGGCAGAGAGCAGCAGTTCACAGCAGTGGAACAATTGCAACAGAGGCAACCGACCAACCAGGGCAATAGAGAGCAACAGAGTCCAATTGCCTATTTTTCAGTAGGAAGTACCCCGTCTTGGCAGGAAGAGTGTCCGTGATTCCTGTCCAGGGTGCATCCTTCACTAGAACTAAGTTCCTGTGAAACAAGCAGATAAGCAGACGTAGTTGTTCCAGAGAGAAAAAATCTCCAGGAATATTTTATCCTAGCTACAGTCAACAAAGAAGCCTGGTGACATACCCTTTATCTCTCTAGGTGGACTCATTATTGCTCTGTTTTCCTTAGTTGAGCATATCTGTCTCTAGGAGATGCTACATCTTAATTTTCAGATTCTCAAAATTTTCTACCAGAGATAACTGTCCAGCTTTCAGATACCTTTTTCTATAGGATTGGTAATGGATTTGGCTTCCGGCAAAACTGGGTCAGGTTGTCTGGTTTTCATCTTTGGCTGTCTGATGGTTACCTAGAACACCTCGCTGTCACAACATTCTGATTTTCATGTGGCAACCGGTCTTCAACACAAAGACAGTCCAGAAATGGAGACTCCTTTCCTCTTGATTATACCATCTTTCTCTCCCAGTTGTCCTGTTTTCTGGTTTGTTTTCCTGAAATGCCTCTCAAATTCTGCTTCTTCTCCGCCCCCTACTGGCAGTACCTCGCTCTTCATCCTGTCCTGCCTCTGAGTGATCACCTTTTTAAAACACAGATCCCAATCTACCACTTCCCTCCCATGGTGCTCCACTGCCTATAGAACAAGGACAAGTCAAGGTGCTCCCCATAGGACCATGGGCTATACAAGAAGACTAGCATCTCTCCTCTTCATTTCTCTCCCTTTTGGGAAATTGCAAACCATATGATTTACCTACTATTTCACACGCTGTTTCTCTGAATTTGCTTTTCTTATTTTTGTTTGTTTTTATTTTGCTGTCTTGAGGGTCAAACGCAGGGCCTTCACACTGAGCTACATCCTCCCGGGCACTACTTCACACACCTTTTTGGAAATGGTGTTGTAGAGACAGATTAGAGAGATAAAAATCTCAAGGTGAAACACAAACGGCTCACATTGTAAGACTGTCACACGCTTATCTATGGCTGATGATTGCCAGATCATCACACGCTTCTGTACCATGTGCTTGAAAAACTGTACCCTACTGTATCCCTGATGAAAGTGCTACTCATAGGTACTGTGTGTTGACTTTGTCCCCTTCCCAGAAACAAAGCTAAGACCCTGATTGACCCAGCCCATGCCAATCAACAAAACAGTTTGGCCCTGGAAGTATGGACCTATCTCGCATTCAGCAGGGCATCCTGAGCTGGACTACCCATATCTGCAGCTCACCCTGCTGGACTATAGAGCTTTTCTTTGGCTTCCTCTGCACTTACTATACTTTGTATGAAGTTTTGCTTCATACAATACCAGGCTTGACTTCTCCATTTCCCATGAGAGCCCCATTTCTCCACTTTTCTTTGGAGTGAGGGCGAGGAGCCCCAACCACCCTCAGCCTCCCAGAATGCTAGAGTTACAGGCATGTACAATCATGACAGTCTTCCCCCAGGCCTTTGTTTTGAATCAGGGCTTCACTAAACTATTCAGTTGTGCACCATCATACCTAGCTTCTTATTTTTTAGATTTTGTAAGCTTCTGTGTTTGTTTTTGAAACAGATAGGGTCTTACTATACGTGTAGCCCAGGCTAGCCTCAAACTCCCAGGGATCCTCCTGCCTCAGCCTTCCCAGTTCTGGGATTATAGACCACATCTAGCTGCGTGTTTTTTGTGAACTTTTATTCATTCTCAGAAGTCCACTTCAAGAACGGGGCATGGTGGTGCATACCTATAACCCCAGGACTGCAGAGGCTGGAGCAGGAGGATCACCATGAGTTTGAAGACAGTTTAGCCTACATAATGAGTTCAAGGCTGTGGAGGACCATCTGAGCAGCTCTCCTTGAAAGAAGAGCAACTGTCTCTATTTTGACTGCATCTGACCCTATTTCCTTGTATTGATGTGTACAGAGCTGGCTAGGACTTCTGTTTATCCTTTCAATTGGCCTTAAGCAACGCATATTGGTCTAGCTGAGGTGCTGGTGATAATCTTTGAAGGTGGCATGCATATCCCCCTGGTAACCTACACCTGCTGCGATTTAATGTGAGCCAGGTTGAAATAGGAGGAAGAGCTAATGCTCCGTGCTGCCAGCTGGGAATGAGCCTGAGACAGAGGCTATGACTTCCTGGGGCTTGAAAGACTACATCAAGGCTGAAGCACCAGACTGCCCAAAACAGCAGATACTATCTCAATAGCATTATGCAGATTACTGTCTCTGCATATCCACTCTGTGTATGGCAGAGGTAAATGTAGGCCCCCCACCTAGCTCAGCTCCCAGTACTCACCTACCTCCCACAATTCTCAGTCATTCCTCCTCAAGCCACTTCTCCACTGAATAAAACTGGGTGAGGCCCTGGGTCGCTCTCTTTGTTCTGGAAAGCCATCTTCATGGCTGGACTTTAGGGCCCCTTGGCTCCCTAATAATTATAAATATGCTTTAGTGACTTTACTTTCGCTGTGAGTTGTACTGGGAGTGGTAGATTGTAATTAACTTGATGGGATTCCAATGACATATCTTTGGGATTACACATACTGACTTCTTGGACTGAAATGAAAATCTGGAGGGGACTCCTACAAAGGCCCGCCTGGACCATGTAGTGAGATCCTAAAGAGAGATGGATGGATGTGTTGAACAACATCACAACTAGCAGAGAAGCTTTAACACTGCACGTGTCTTAGAGAACCATGTATGTGGCTTGGGTTACTTCTTCATTTGCCCTTCAAGCACTTTAAGAAAACTGGGTATTAGTTTGTCTGTGCTTCTTCTTGAGGGCAAAGTGTGTGTCTTGCATGTATGGTTCAGCTCCCGGGTTTCTATCCTTGATACCAGTGGGAATTCCAGCCCCACTTCTGAAGGGCTCTGCAGAGAGAAACAGGGAGATGTAGTTCTCCATGCTTTTAAAGTTTTCTCTCATCAATGGTATGTTTGCCATAGTAAAAGGCTAAACCAGCAAGGTGTTGGGAAGGTGCTTGGGAGCCTGGCTTTAGCTAAAACGCTAAAGTGAGAGATTGCACCTAATGTTCTTTCACACTTGTCCTAATTATCTAAAACTTATTTTCCCCTTTACCCTATCTGCCTCCTACCTAATTCTTCTCTTTGTTCAACTTTTCCTTGCCTCCTAATCCTTCCAAAAGCTGCAATACAGTTTGTTGGGCAAGCCAGTCAGTAGATGGAGGCCAAAATAAGTAAGTTGAGCAGGGTCAGCAAAGGCAGTTCAGAGTCTGGGACAGGAAAGGGCCACACGATTTTATTGATACTTAGATACTTATTGGTTTCAAACCCAACCGAAAGTACATTTGCTGGCAATATGGGCAGTAGAAAGAGTTCCACTTCTCATTTGTTATGGTTTGTGTCTAGTTATCCCTCCAAATCCTCACGCAGTCATAGGATGTCTTGTGGAGTTTGTGATTGATTATTGTGAGTGTGGATGCTACACCTGCCCCGAGGCAGGTAATCTGCATCACAATGTAATAAGGGAAAAGAGGTTAGCTAGCTGCCTGAGCTGCTGCCACTCCCTTTGCTTTTTACTGCAGCCCTGAAAGGTTGTTCCTTGTGCCATTCTGCCTCAGAGCCAGCCAAGTATGGACTGAAACCTCCACTGACTGTGATCTAAATAAGCCTTTCCTTCTTTCATTTTGGGTGTTGGGTATTTTGTCCCAGCAACGAGAGAAGAGTAACCAAGACAGAATTTGGTACCAGAGAAGTGGGGTCATTGCTATCACTATACCTGACCATGTGGATTCTGAGCTTTTGGGAATGTCTTACGGGAAGAGATAGGAAAGGTTCAGAGATCTTACCTACAAGTGAAGTGCTGGAACAGCTTCAGCTGTCCTGTAAGCGAGATTCCTTCAGAGTTCAGAAGGCTGATAGAAATCCTGCCTGTAAAGACCAAGCTGGGGAGGTGTCTGCTGGGAATATGGGCTGTACTGGTTGTTGGACTCTGGATGAGTTATATCATGGCTTGGCAGAAAGTTTGTCTGCATTTTGCTCATGTCCAGAGACTTTGCCTGAGACTGAGATTAAGTATGGCGGACTGATTAATCTGGCAAAAGAATCTCAAGCCAGTCAAATATTGAGGGAGTGGCAGGGCTATTGTTGGGGCCTTTAGTCAGATTTTTATTGACAATCAAGAGCAAAGAATCATGAACTTGGGCATGTGACTTTAGGTCTGGGCTGTTGCTTTCTTCCTTCGTCCTCTCTCCAAATTTCCCCATCTTCTGCTCCCAGACTTTTCATGCTCCACCTGTCTCAACTGTTGGTATCAACATAATGGGCCCGAACCAATATTTGCCTTTATCATTACCATGGAAATACTGTTTATTATTTTTTAAAATGTCTTTGTTCAGAAAAGAATAATCCTGTTTGTTCATGCACATCTGTAAGCAAGTTTTATGTATTGCATATTTAATAAAGAAATGGTTTTGCAAAATTAAAAAAAAAAAAAAAGCAAAGAACTCAGCAGGATGATTTAAAATGTTGTAAGTTTGGCCAGAGAGGAAGCTCCAACAAAGCTGTGGAGTACAAAGAGAGAGCTGAGAGCATCTCCATTGACAGGAAGGAACCAGAGAATGGAAAAGATGGCTGACGCATCACTGGAGGCAGCAGGTCTCCACCATTTGCAGCCTCAGAATTGCAAAGGTCAGGGGCTTTGCCTTGGGGAAAAAGCTGAAGAACTCCATGTTCCAGAATGGAGGCAGAAGCCACACCAGATTGTAGAATGGTGCAGGCACAGAAAATTTAATCCTTGAAATCAGGATCAGAGTGCTCAGTAATCCAGGCACTTGACCCCTGCAGCCAGGAGAGAAGGAAGCCTGGCTACTGCTCTAGCTGGCTGCAGACCGTGGCATCATCTATGTGGTGTTGGGTTTTAGGTGCTTACAGAATGCAGTTCTGAGGTTAAGAAGGCTTCCACCTCAATTTCAGAAGGCCTGGGAGGCCAAGCAGTGTGTTCATGAGAGGGTAGTGTGTAAGACTGTGAGAAACCTATTCAGTGGAAACCCCAGAAGTTTGGAAAAATCAAGAACATGGATCATCTAAGAGAAACTGCAAAAAGGGAGCAAAGCTGGCCTAAGAAAGAAGCCATGAGAGCTGCCATCAAGAGTGTCATAGGGGCAGAGTCACACAGAGCTCACAATTTGCCACCAATTGCTTCAGATGTTCCACACAGAACTGTAGGACTTAGTGTTTGCCCTGCTGGATTATGGACTTGTGTTGGTCTCAATGTTTTGTATTTCCCTGTTAGGTGTACCTTTTGGAATGATAATGGCTATCTTGTGCCACTGAATGTTGGAAGTGTTTAACTTCTCATTTGTACAGGGGCTCACAGCTAAGAGTTTGTTTTTGATCTTGGAAGAGACTTGGGACTTTGACTTTTCAGCAGTGCTGAAACTATTAGGAGTTTGGCAACTCAGAGATGGACTAAAATTCCATTTGTATGCAAGGATATGCATGAGTCTTTGGGAGTCCAGGGGCAGAATGTTGTGGTTTGTGTTTAGCCATCCCCCCCAAGACCTCATGCAATCATGGGGCAGCTTGTGGAGTTTGTGATTGATTATGTGGGTGTGGATGCACCCTGGGACAGGTAATTTGCATTACAATGTAAGGTGGGGAGAGAAGCTAGCTGCCTGACCTGCTGCCACTCCTTTTGTTGTTTGCCCTCTGCTGCTGCCATGAAAGGTTGCTCTCTGCCGTGTGTCTCTCTGCCATATACCACTCCGCCTTGTAGCCAGCTGAATGTGGAATGTAATCTCCAATGACGGTGAGATAAATAAACCTATCTTTCTTTCATTTTGGGTGTCAGTTATTTGTCCCAGCAACAAGAGAAGAGTAACTACTAAGATATCATCCCTGTCCTGAAAGTCTCTAGCCCAGCTGAAAAAGAAAGGGCTCTGAGTCACTTATAGTTTTGGAGGCTGAGGCAGGATGATCCATGCAAGCTCTAGCCAGTCTGAACTATAAAGTGAGTCCAAAGTTAGCCTGAAACAAATACCACAGCAAGACACTATCCTAAGAAAACCAAGCCAAACTAAAACAAAAACAAACAAATGACAGTAAAGATAAAGAGGAAGGGACTCCACCCAAAAGGTTAAGGCAAGATAGAGACTTCTTTTTATCCTAGTACATTTCTCAGAAGGAAGTAAAACTGATCAAATGCTGTGTGTCTATGTCTCATAAGATGAGTGTAAATACTATGTATCACAAATCTATACTGATAATAAAAAAGAAATTGGCAGATTTGTTAAAGGGAGAAAAAAATGATAAAAATGGATCGTTCATGTACCAATATCTTACAACTAGCAGGTAAAGGGAATTAAGATGCATCCGACACAGGTACTGATTCCCCACAGAATATAATCATTATGCACTGAAAACATGCACTTATAAAAGTTAAAATTAAAAAGAAAATATTCCTCAAGGTAAATGTAATTGTTAGGTATCTCAACTATATACACACATATTTATTAATACTTTCTTTAGAAGTAACTGTAGATTTCTCAAAGGGAAGTAAAAATAATCAAATGCAATATCTATGCACCAATTCCCCAAAATGAATGCAGTTATTATATATTGCAAACATATACTACACAACTAATATAAAACATTTTTAAAACTGGCAGTTTTTAATTTGCAACACATGGAGTCCAGGTAAAGGTCAGACCTCGGGAACTGGGAAGTTGAGGCATGTTGCAGGGGGCCTACTGAATCAGAAGTCTGCCCACTCACTTTTCACTGTTCTTTTTTAGCTGAGTAAATCCCTTTTTTTGGGCCTGAGGCAGGAGCCGGGAGGCAGACGTAGGTACGCGGGGTGGCCGCGCGAGGGCGGCTAAGCCGCGGAGTCCCTAGTCACACGCCTGAGCGCCGTCCCCGCCCATGGGAGGAGCTGACGGACAGCCGGCTCGCCCAATAGAATCCTGCCGAAGGCGTTCCCCTCCCCTAGGGGCGGGGGGATTGGGGCGTGCTGAGGCGGGGCGGGGCCGCTGCAACTCGGAGCGGGCGGAGAGGGAGCAGGGACCAGCAGGGGGGCACAGAAGGAGTGGCGAACTGCTTTGCTGCGTGCAGAGCGGCACCGCAGAGAGACCTGGCGAAGCAGGAAGATGGCCGCGCCTGCGGGAGCCGGGGCGGTGGTTGCAGCCTCCGACTGCAGGCATTGGCTGTGGTCAGTGCTGGGGACAGCGCTGGGGCTCTGTGAGTGAAACCGGACTGGGGATCGCGGGGTCGCGGGATGCGGGTCGCCTTGCGATCCCCAGGTGGCGGCTGCGGCCCGGCTAGTGCTGGGAGGGACCTCCCTGACCCGTGGGGTCCCCGATGCAGGGAAACTGCGAGGAAATGGCACCCCCACTCGTGTCTCCCGGGGCTCCCCGGGGACCCTGCCTTTCCAGGCCGTGGGGTCCCGCGGTGGCCCAAACCCTGGGCGTGGGCCAGGAACGGGGATTGGGCGTTCCCTGTCTTCGGGAGGTTTTCCAGTTGGGGGCCTTTGTTGGTTTGCTTCCTTGATTCAAATCATCGATTTGTTCTGCCTTGCGAAGTCTGTTAAGAAAGTGCCCGTATTCGTTAAGTCTGGAGAAGCCTGGCGTCTCTCATTTGTCTTATCTCGGGTCTGTAGGGCTGGCAGAAGAAATTTACTTTACTATATTTGGATTGCAGAGAGCTGGGGTACCCACGAGATGATCTGGCTTAAAAGAATTTGGTCAAAATCGTTATTTCATGGCTAATTAGACAAGATGAAGAGCATTTTTAAAGCAGCATTTTACTTAAAAGAAATATTCTGACTCAAGTTTAGAGAAGACTTCTGGCTCAATTTACAGGAATCAGAGGAACTGTTTTATGGACATCAGACGTGGTGTCTGACTGCCGGGCTTTTTCTGTATTGTCCAGAGTTCCTTGTTGCTGTCTCAGTGTTTGGTTAAATAATGGTTATAAAGAAGGCCAGCGGCTCAGAAACTACAGTTTCTTTTTCGTTCCTTTTGTTTTGCAAAGCTTCAGTTGCTTCGAAGGATCTGAATATCAGAGTTCACTCAGTAGTTTCTTTGATGGAGAAGTCCTTCTTTCTCATGGCAAGTGTTTGGAACCAGGGAGGGCAGGGGCCATTTGGTAGGATGACCACCTGTTCCTTTAGCCAGTGACTCTGGGGCCAGGAAAGTCCCACAGCCTGCAGAAACACACCTTGTGTACTAAGACAAGGTGTGTTTTTGACACACAAGGTGTGTCAAAGGTGTGTTTTTCAGTTGTTGGTTGTTTTATGTGTGTTTGAGGAAAAACATAGAAAGCAGCCTAAGATTTATCTGACATCTTTTGTAGGCCAGGGAGAATTTGAAGTCAGACACTGAGGAAGACAGAGCAGTGAGGGTGGTCCTAAGCTTGATACTAAACATAACAGCACCGAGGAGCGTTTGTTCCACGTGAAGACCTGGCTCCTGGGCTCAAGCAGTCCTCCTGCCTCAGCCTCCATAATCTAGCCAAAAAACTTTGATCCAGACAGCTAGCTACTCTGCAGACATCTATACGCGCCTTTTAAATGTTAAGCACCTGGCCAGTCAAAAAAGAATAGTCTCAGTCATCCAGTAATGTACAGTTCAGCGGGAGAAACACTGAGAAGTACTATGAGACCTCTTTTGATACAGGTGTGTGGGAATATCAAGTTGATGTTCAGGGACCTGGGCAAAGGGCTGGTCGAAACGAGTAGGCCTTGGGGAGGATCATGGTAAGTTAGGAATGCTTACCGTATACACAGCAGTTGGAAATGAACCTGCAAGTAGTTAGTTCAGTGGGCTGGAGATCAGAGTATGCAAGACACCAGATGACCAGAAGCTGGATCTGCCACTCCGAAATTCAGTGAATGATGTTTAGAATGGTATGAGGCTGAGGCCAGAGAAATCAGGGAGTGGTGTAATAAGCAGGAAGAGAAGGAAGAAAAGGAGGGCGAGGAGGAGGAGGACCTGGATGAAGGCCTTGGG
>PVKN010020119.1:0-16051 GCA_004027915.1 Capromys pilorides
ACAGCATCAGAACATACTCTGCTTGGCTGCACAAAGGAGGGTCTCAAAATAGACCACATACGAGCTCACAGAACATGCTCAAGTAAATGCAAAGGAACTGAAATTGTCCCATGCATATGATCAGACCATAGGGCAATGAAACTAGAATCAATGGCAAAAGAAACCACAAGAACTTCATAAACACGTGGAAATTAAATAGCACCTTCATGAAAAACCAATGGGTCACAGATGAAATCAAAGAAGAAACTAGTTTCCAAAATTAAGTGATAATAACAATACAACATACTGGAACATGCAGAACACAATGAAAGCAGTCCCAAGAGGGAAGTTTACAGCAGTGACTATCCATGGCAGGAAACAGAGCAAGCACAAATAAGTAACTTAATGTTAAACCTTAAACTTCTAGAAAAAGAGTAGGGTAAGCTAAAAGCTCTTATGAGGGATGAAAATTATAAAGATCAGAGCGGACATTAATGCACTGACAACTAAGAAAATAACATAAAGAATCAATGAATCAAAGAGTTAGGTTTTTGGGAGATTAACTAGACAAACCCTTAGCCAACCTTATCAAGAAAAAGGGAGGGGAAACGAAAAAGAAAAGACGACCCTAAATCCATGCAATTAGGATGAAAAGGGTGAAATCACAACAGACTCTGCAGAAATTCAGATCACCTATATCTATTTTGAGAACTTGTATTCTAATCAGATGGAAAATGCAGAAGAAATGGACAGATTCCTAAATAGATACGGCTTATCAAAGCTGAATCAAGAAGATAAAAACTTACCAACAAAAAAAAGCCCAGGCCCTGATGGAATCACTGCTACATTCCATAAGAAATTTAGAGAAGACCTAATACTACTTCATGAACTCTTTAAGGGCTGAAGAGAAGCAGTACTCTGAAATTCATTCCGGGAAGCAAGCATTATCCTGATACCAAAACCAGAGAAGGACACAGCTAAGAAAGAGGGCTATAGGCCGAGCTCTCTAATTAACATAGATGCAAAATTTCTCAATAAAATACTGGTAAACACAATGCAGTAAATCATCAAGATTATATACCATGATCAAGATGGATTCATTCCGGGGATGCAGGGATGGTGCAACATACCTAAACCAGTAAATATAATACGCCATATTAACAGAGCCAAGGACAAAAAACATACGATCACCTCAATAGATGCAGAAAAAACTTTTGACAAAGTTCAGCACACATCCATGATAAAAACCCAACAGAAAACTGGAACAGATGATCTTTATCTTTATCTGATAAAAGCCATCTATGACAAACCAACAGCCAATATCATGCTAAGTAGACAAAAGCTGAAAACTTTCACCCTAAAATCAGGAACCAGACAAGGAAGTCCAAGGTCTCTGCTCTCACTGAACATAGTTCTGGAAACTTTAGCCAGAACAATTAGACAAGAGAAAGAAACAAAAGAAATAATAAAAGGAAAAGAAAAATTAAATTATCATTATTTGTGGATAACATGATACCTTACATAGAATATCCCAGAACCTCCACTAAAGACTGCTAGATTTAATATGCAAAGTTTATTAAAGTAGCACAAAGCCAATACTCAAACATGAACAGCCTCCTTCTACATTAACAAACTGACTGAGAGAGAAATTAGGCAAACACCACCTTTCACAGTAGGACCCAAAACAGAAAACGCTAGGAGTCAATCTAACAAAGGACGTAAAAAACATCTACACTGAAAACTACAGTACTCTGAAAAAGGAAATTAAAGTGGGAATCAGAAAATGGAAAGGTGCTTTTGGGTAGGAAGAACAGAATAAATAGATTCCTAGATAGATATGGCCATTTGATGGAGGAATGTATAAATTTAACTTTATTTTTTTAAATTTTATTTTAAAAACAAAAAAAATTTTATATTATTTTTTCCCCTTATGTTCATTAGGACCAGAAATGGCCATACTTCCAAACCTGATTTACAGATTTAATGCAATTCTTTATTTTTTAATGTATGTGGTACAGGGTCTCACAGTGCAGTTTGGACCTGCGGCCATACCTTCTGTTTTCAGCCTCCCCAGTGCTGCAGGCGTAGTGCAACACCACGCCTGGACTTGGTGGCCAGCTCAGCGTGCCTGGGGAGGGGCTGGTGCAGCATGTGACACCGGGAATCGAATCCTGGTCCTTGTGCTTGCCTAAGCAGGTGTTTAGTTTGCTGAGCTATCTCACCAGCCCTTGATTTAATTCAATTCTGATCAAAATTCAATAGCATATCTCACAGAATTAGAGAAAAACAATTCTGTAATTCACTTGGAACTACAAGAGATCTAGAATAGCACGGGCAATTTTGGGCAACGAAGGCCTCTGACTTGAAATTATACTATAAAGCCACTGTGACAAAAACAATATGGTATTGGAATAAACAAAGACCCGAGGATTGATTAAATAGATTAAAAGATGCAGAAGCAATGACAGACATACTCAACCACCTTATCTTTGACAAAGTGTCAAACACATTCACTTGGAAGATAGCCTCTTTAATAAATAGCTCTGGAAAAACTGGCTTTGCACATGCGAAGGATTAAAGTTTTGGAAGAGGCGGCTGCGTTGTGTTTGTGTCAGGAAGATGGCCACAGTTGTGTTTATCACCTGATGCAGAGTTCACAAAGAAAACTTTATCCCATGCTATTTTCAGACCAAACTGCAAACGAAACTGTCCATGAACTGAGGTGCCACAGTACTACTGCCTTTTATTCCTTAGCATGTGGCATTAGCGTGTTGACACAGGAATGTAAAACTTCCACATGATTATTTAGGTAAATTTATCAGTCTTTTCTTTTTGGTGTCAGGGCTGTATCTTGGAAAGCCTTTAAAATTCCTCTCAGTTTTTTTCTAGCTTTATTGTTGATATTTTAAATTTGAGACACCTGAAAACTACCTTTCCTGAGATATGTCTGTATATAGGAGAAAAAGGACACAGGAGAAGATGACAAGAATCTACACAGCAAGAGGAGGGTACAGATTAGTGGGAGGAGGGCGTTGGGAACGTGCAGGAGAGAACAGGAAGAGGCTGGGCAGGAGGTGGTGAGGCTGCAAGTCTCCTCTCTCTTCCTTCACCAGAAAGCTTCCAGGTGCACTCCATGCTCAGTGTTGTAAAGAACATTCTCACGCAGCCCCGTGATTCGACCCCTCCCTCATCCCGCTTTATTTGAGAATAAGATGCCACCACTCTTCTCTCTGTATGTGAATTCCACTTACGTCTGGTTACCGCACCTCTTCTGGGCATCACTACTCAGGATTCTTCTTCCTGTTCCACTCTCTATCTGACTAACGCACAGCAGAGAGGTCGGCAAAGCACGGCCCACGGGCCAATCCAGCTCACTGCCTGCTCTGTAAGGAAGTTTGCTGGAACACACACGCTAATGTGCTGCTGAATGGGCAGCTGAGGCAGACTGGCGCTTTACGCAGAAAGTGTTTCCTATCTTTGATACGCAGGAAAGCTGTTGTAATCTTTGAAGCAAAATTCACATAAAACAAAACTAATCATTGAAAGTGTGGCACGTGGTGGCAGGAGGACACAGCGTTGTGCGGTCACCACCACCACGATCTAACTCCAAAGCATCTGTATCACTCTTCATGGCACTCCTCACTTCTCTCCCTAACATGAGCTACTACTAATTTTTTTTCTGTACCTATGGATTTATCACTGTATATCATTCTTTTTTGTTGCGGAGTAATATTCCTCTGAATGGATATGCCACATTTAAATAATGTAGTCATCTGGGGTGTTTTCACCCTCTGGTGATTCTGAATACAACTGCTATGAACATCCATGTTTTAGTTCTTGTTTGAATGCCTGCTTTTAGTTGTTTCAGAATTCTAGGAGTGGTACTGCTGGGTCATACAGTGTTGTAGTCAGGGCTCACAGGGAATAGATTCAATACAGCACACAAAACTCACAGGATTACTTTACAATATTCACCCAAGGGTCACATCCTTCTAGGAGAGTGCAGCAGATCTTCCCACACACTAGGGACCCAAAGAATCCACCTGAGGGCCTGGGCCCCGTGGCAAGGTCCTGCACGAGCCCATCTGGAGGCCTAGAGCCCACGACAGTGTCTCACGGAAGCCTATACCGACGATCTGCACCGGGCAGGCCCAATGTTGGTGGTGGAAGCAGAAAGCCTGTGCCAGCGGGATGCAGGCTCTGTGCCAGCAGGCAGAGGGATCTGCACTGGAGCCAGGAAGCGATGCTCAAGGCAAGGACCAGCGCTCCCTTAAAGACACAGCCTTCCTCTGTGACAGAGAAGACCCGAGCTTCAGCAATGAGAACAGCTGACCTCAGGTTAGGAAGGCCAGCGTGACACGCTCCTCTAGAGAGCAAACAGCTCACTATCCTTCCTGCAGTTCTGCTTTTATGTTGTCAGCAACCATCTTCAGGTGGGCCTTCCACACCCAGCACCATGCTGACTCAGTTGAGTGACGTGTTACAAAGTGACCATTAGGTGATCCATTACGTATGGTACAGGAAACCACCAAACTTCTGTCCACATTAACTGCACTATTTTATGAGAGTCCTAATTTTCTACTTGCTAGTTTCCTTTTTAAAAAAATTTGAAATAGTTATCCTACTGGGTATGAAGAGGTATTACATTGTGACTTTATTTTGCATCTGCCTGATATTATTCAGATAATACGCATATTTTCATGTGCTTATAATCATGACTGCATTTATATGTTAAAGGTTGGAGGCTGGGGAGATAGTTCCAAGGCACAAGTGCCTGCTTGGCAAGTGCAAGGTCGTGAGTTCGAACACCAGTCCCGCTAAATAAATAAGAAAGTAAATGAGTAACTAAGTAAATAAATGTATTTACTTTAAAATTCCTAAAAACAAAATAGAAAAAAGAAATATAAGCAGAAAAAGTCAAGACTATTAAAATAACATTTGTATTAGTTAATTTTCTTTTGTTGCTGAGACAAAATATTGGAACCCCAAAGTTAAAGGGGAAAGGTTTACTTAGCTCACAGTGAGCAGCGATTTCAGTCCAAAATCAGCTGGCTGGCTCCAAAGCAGAGTGTAGTGGCAGAGAGGCATCACAGCGGAGAAAAGTCCACAACACGCAGGTAGGCAAGAGTAAAAGCAGGCAAGGGCCCTTAACAGCATCTTTTTGTCCCTTTTCTACTCTATCTGGGCTCTTGGGATTAGGGCTTAGGATGCTACCAAGCCTATCAGCGGACTGACTCAGAAATCATGCACCCTAATCCCAACATCACACACTCCAGGCCCAGCCACCTCTTAAGAAGCCCAAGACTATGCGAGGCTTTGGGGACATCTAAACATGGACCAAAACACCATTCATATACAGAAGGGGAAAAATATCCTCCAAAGCCAATGATAAGAAATCTTTAAACCTATCAGTAATTAGCAAAGTACAAATTAAAAGTAATTACTCTTGGAGCTGGGGAAGATAGCTTGGTAGAATAAGTGCTTGCCTGGCAAGCACAAGGTCCCGAGTTCAATTCCTGGTACCACAAAAAAAGAAAAATAAATAAAAATGTTGACATATAAAGGTAGGAAGACACAGACACTGTGCTAAGGGGAATCTAGACAGCTCAGCTCTTGTGTGCAGCAAGGTGCCATTCCCAGTTAAACCACCTGCTAAAAGGCCCAAGTGTTATCGGCCTGGTCTCCTGGTGGTGCTACTGGGAGGTGCTGTCGCAGGAGCATTTGAGACCTTCCCTGGAGGGTGCATGGGGCCCTGGTCTCTTCCTCTTTGCTTCCTGGTCTGTGACGTAAGCAGTCCGCTTGGCCACAATTCCTCCAGGATGGGGCTCTGTTCTCAGCAGTTCTAGTCCTTTGTGCATGTGTTCTAAAGAAAACATAGTCATGTCCAGGATATTCAACTCAACATAGTTTATGGTGTCAGGAAACTACAACTAAGTAAACACCTGCCACTGCAATGAGGAGGTAAACCCATGGATGAATGTCCCACGGCTTTGTAGGTCTTAGAAGTGGAGGATTAGAAGTACTAACATGCATAGTCTTAAAACTTCGGTGCTTGTGACAAAACAGTTTGGTATATACAACATTTATGTGCATTAAAAATAAACACACAGAACAACATCTACTTTGCAAGGACATACACTTATAAAGGAATACACCAAACAGCACAGCACTGTCGTGGTTTGGATCTGGTATGTCCCCAAAGGCCTTGATGCCCATCCTGACATGAGAGGAGGTGGAAACACAGAGCGGGCCTCAGGTCCTTCTGGGCACATTCTGAAGGGGACAGTAGGACCCAACCTCCTTGTCCTCCAGGTCACTTCCTGCCACGATGTGTGCTCACTCCCCACCACTGCCACCCAGCACCACATCAGAACCAGACACCAAAGGGTCCACCTTCTCACTGTCTGAGCCTCTGCTTGGTCACAACTGAAGACAAACACCCCTTTCTCTTATAAGCAGATAAGCCCAGGTACTTGTTTTAGTGGCAGACAGCTGACTAACAAGTACACAAAGTACATTTTACGTAGCAAATGATAGGTATAAAGAAGGAAAGCAAGCAACATGCCTTACGTAAATCAATGAAGCATCAATGTTCTGAATAGCTAAGAAGAGCCACATCCAGCCACGTCACCGAACTCCTGCACTATTCTGACACCTTCTCATTTCTCCCAGATATTTTAGGTCACAATCATGTCATCAAAAAATAGCAGTAATCTGGCTTCCTCTGCACTTTACACCTCTTACACCACATTAGGTTGGTGCCTCTGGCACAGTGACGCTCAGTAGCGGGCCTCTTTACCTTGCTCCTAGCTTCTCCATCAGGAAGGGTGCCGGCTCCTGAGCTGACTATACACACGCAGGTACCGTCTGCTTCTGGCTGAGCCCTGGTTTTGATTAAGGACGGTCTCCTCTTTACTCCAGCACATGCCCTTACTTTCTGCAGTTTGTGTGAATACCCAGCTGTCAATGACTGAAGCTCAAGGCCCAACACCTACCGAGTCTCTGCACTTCTTTCCAAAATTTCCAAATTCCAAACACCGAGGGGGTCAGATGTTCACTTTTAACCCAATAAGCCCTCAGACAAAAAGAGGAAAGAACAGGTTACAGGCTTAAAGGCCACTAAAATGGAGGCTAAGTTCATTCTCCAGTAAGGGTTGAGGGCAGTTTGATGTTCAACTAGACAAGCACATCCCATAGCGCCCTGACCCAAATTACCTTCTGGGTGAACTCTAGCAAATCTTTGTGGGAGACAAGTACTGCATCCTATGCTATTTATATGGGTCAAGAACATAAAAATGATAGAAAGTTATCGATTTACTTGTAGGGCTAACATGGTTCCATTATCAAAACCTAACAAAGTCAGCTCCCAAGAGAAAACGTCTATGAATCAGCCACACCTAAGAGCACAGAAAAGTAAAGGTGGCACTTCTGGGGGTCCTCCAGCTGCCTGTCAGTCTGTGGTCACCCTCACGGGGCCTGCAGGCCCTCCCCTTTCTCTCTCTTCTGACTTTTAGTGTCTGCCCATG
Source organism: Capromys pilorides (assembly GCA_004027915.1). NCBI lineage: Eukaryota > Metazoa > Chordata > Mammalia > Rodentia > Capromyidae > Capromys > Capromys pilorides. The sequence goes on from PVKN010020119.1 coordinate 7,506, forward strand.
CTCCCCCACTGCGTGGGTAACCTCAACACAGACCCTAAAACAACAGGGCCAGAACGGGCCTGAACTCCGAGCCACAGTAGCCTCTTCTCTCTCTCTGCTGAGTGCTCCGGCATCCGCCCCACAAATGAAAAGTCAACAGAGAGGTTAAAGCTTACATTAAATAAGCATGCACAGCCACACACACATGCATATAAACACATTCATATTTTCAGAATATCACTAGTACTTCTTAGAGGTGTTATGAAAACGTTTCACATCATTTGAACTCTTTAAAATGACACATTTCTTATCAGAAAAATTTACATCTGAAAACTGAAAAGCCTAGAAAAAAGACCTAAAGATAGACAAAAGTTGCATGTACAATTAAGATAGCATTTCAACCAGGCATGGTGGCATACACCTATAATCCCAGTACTCAGGAGACTGAGGCAGGAGGATCACTGTTATGAAACTAGCCTACAAAGTGAGTTCAAGGCCACCCTAAATTGCACAGGGAGAGCCTGTTTCAAAATGACAAAAGCGAACATAAAAAGATAACATTTCAGTAGGGATGTTAATTAATAAATAGTACTGGAACAGCCCAACACTTGGAAGGCTGAGGCAGGAGGATCGTTTCAAGTTTGACATCAGACTGGGCTACAAAGTGAGCTCAAGGACCACCTGAACTGCACAGTGAAACCCTGTCTCAAAAAGACTAAATTCACAGCATTGGAATAAGTGAGCATCATTCTGTGGAAAATGCTCACCACCTGAAGAAAAAGAAAGTAGAGCTCAATCAATGCCAAAAAAATAAAATTAGAACAAAGATTTTTTTTATATAAATGAAAATCTAAATGCCTTAGAAAACATAAAATTTATACCATCTCTGAGTGGGACAGGGACTCTAAGGTTTAGCACTAATGATATAAACAGTAAAACTCTGAAGACAAAGCACACACCTTTCTTTTAGAGGCAGAGTCTTGCTTTGCTGCCCAGCTGACCCTGACCTTACTGGATTCAAGTGATCCTCCTGCCTCACCCTCCTAAATTGGTGGGACTATAACCATACACCACTGTAACCTATGCCACTTTTTATGTAACTGAAAAATTGCCACTTGACTTCCCACAATCCTTTTTTAAATATGCTCATACACTTCCTTAATTCTAATTATCTTCTCTTAAAATATTATTTCCAATTAAATATATACCTAGTTCTCATTTCTCTTTCTAGTTTATGGAAAGTGAAATAAAAACCAAATGTCAGTAAGATATGTAGTGTGATTTTGTTGCTGCTATTGAGGGGATAGTGATGGAATAAAAGAAAAATGGCAAAAATAAGGGCTGTAGAATCTCCTTTTTAACGTGGCATTTTTCCTTTCATCTCTAGGTGACCTAATGTTCGATATGCCTCCATCTTCTGTTGCTATAACAGAATACCTGGTGCTATACAACTCATGAAGGAAAGAGGCTTCTTTGGCTCACAGTTCTGAGACTGGGACAGCATCAGCCTCTGACCTGTCACAGCCAGGCAGAGGAGAGAAAGAAACTCCACCCAGAACGTCAGCAGCCACGCTCACCTACCCATGTGTCCACGTGGACACATTGACAAGCTCCTCACTAAATGTTCCCTGAATGAATGGAAAAGAAAAGATGACTTCCTGAAGGTCAGTCCTACTGCCTGCCAGGAAAGCAGGGACTGGCACCCTGTTCTTAGGACAGCCAGATGCTCTGAAAGCACACTGTGAAGTCCTCAAGGAACCCCAAACACAGGACTGAGCCTGTCTTTAGAGCTTATTTTCTATTTACCACCCCTGAACTTACCACACTCGGTCTCAACTGTAAGTATGGTGGCCTGCCCAATATTCCATCCTCAGCCTCCCATGACATCCGCCTCCAGCTCCTTTCCTCCCTCTTCCACAGAACTGATTCCTAAAGCAGCGTCTACCGCTCCTGTCACTGCTGTATTTACCAGCAGAGGACAGCCTGCCTGGGAACCCAAGGCAGAAAGAGTAAAGCACAGATGGCAAGAGACCCGATTCCAGGCCTCTTCTGAGCCTGGCCTCCACCCCGGTCAGAGCCAGCTTCTCTCAGACTCTTCTTGCTGGAGCCAGCTGGTTAAAGAGCACGGCGCCCCTCCTACCTTCGCATGCGCCCACCACTGCGCCACGCAAACCTCTGCCGCGGGCAGGCTCGGAGCCCTGTGCCTTGCCTCACGCTGCTCCTTCCTGCTGGAATGCATTTCCCGGCTTCTAATTCCTTTCCTTCTGTCTTTTGCTAAAATGTACCTCAAACTTTAAGGCTTAGTTCAAACGCCACTGAAAGAACTGTCCAAAATAGAAGAAAAGCTAAATAAAACAGGCCAGTCATACTACAATTTAAAACTCTGCTATGGCTTTTTCAACTTTAAGGGAGGAAAAAAAAAAATGTCACTGAAGGATTTGAAAGCATAAATTATATGGTCAGATTTTCTATTTTAAATGATCACTGTGGTTGCTGTGTAGAAATGAATTAGAAGGTAAGAGAGACAATGAATTGTAGATTACTAGAGCAATTTAAGCAAACATAATCAGTGATACCAGCAAACAACTAATGAAGAGAGAAGAAAGCATTTCTATAATTATTTCCTTTCTGAATAAATTTCTCTCCCTACTGTCAACTCCCTGAAAGCAAATAAATGATCTGCTGACTATTTTTTAACCCACAGACCTTAGCGAAGTGACTGACTCACTTTGCAGGGATTCAAATACTTGTTCAATAATGCATGCGTAATTAACATCAACCTGTTACACTGAAGAGGCAGGACTACATGAAGGCCACACCTGCTCTGGTCTAAGTGTTGGGTCCTCCACAGAGTCTTCTGTTAGAACCTACTCATCAGTGTGACAGTGATAAGAGGTACTTGGATCCGGAGATTTGTACCCCTATAAAAGAGACCTGAGTTCACCTTTTACCACGTGAGGACACGCAGCTCCATCTGTGAAGCGGAAGGCTCCTGCTAGACGCACTGTCTGCTGGAGCCTTGATCCTGGACTTCCCAGCTCCCAGAACTGAGAGAAGTAATTTCCTAGTATTTATAAATTCCCTACAGTATTTTGCTACAGCAGCCTACACCAAGACAATACCAATATTCACAAATGAAAGCAGTAAATACTAAGGGTATGTGGAAAGCAATACCAAGCAACGCCATAGGAGTTCAGATTACTTAACATTACCAAAAAGGTGGCCTTTGGGCAGGGTCTGAAAGAAATAGCTCGTGCGTGTGCGTTTCTGTGCTGGGGACTGAGCCCAGAGGTCTGCAGATGCTGGGCAAGCACTCTCGCTGCGCTGCATCCCTACATTTTTATTTTGAGCCAGTTTCACTGAGTTGCCCAGGCTGGCCTTGGCACCATGGGCCTGTCACACCATGCCCAGCTGGAGTGTTTTCAAGTGTATAACTTAATGGATTTTTATAGAGGTTTGCAGACATCGCTCTCTAGAACCTTTTCATCACTTAAAAATAACAGAACTACGCCTGCGCCACTGAGGTATCACCTCCCACTTCCTCAGCACTGGATGGCCTCAGGTCCACTGTGTCTCTAGCTGCCTGCCGCACGTTCTGTGTGACTAGGAGGGACATGCACACGTGGAGTCCAGTGGCTCTCCAGACTCATGCATACGTGGTACAACTTGACCTACACGTCGTGCCTTGTGATGGCCAGATTGAGGCCTACACCAGGGATTCACCACACTTTTTAATCCATTAATCAGTCGATAAATATTTGACTTGTTTCTACTTTTTCATTATTATGTGTAAAAACTTCTATGAACGCTGCTGTATGCTTTCGTATTACTTTTTTTTTTAGCATAATTTCTGTAAGGAAATGTGTATTTTCAGGGCTAAATTTATTTAAATTGAAGTGTCTATCCTTTATCCCAAGACAATGTCCTTAAAAAGAAATTCAGTGTGTTATAACACCCACTTAAAGAGGAAATGGCTAACAACATAAAAAGGCTGTTTTGTTAATGTGCTTATTTGGTAAAATAATTTTTAAAAAATTTTCTCTTAATTCAAAAAAATCTGAAAAATGTTAATTAAAGGAAATAAAACATAGCCTTTAAACAAAACCAGGAAGGTTTCTCCCTGGAGTTGGGGTTACACACTACAACCTGCAGAGGAGACTCCAGGCTGAAAGGTAGGCCCTAGACATCGGGCAGAGGACTCTGGGCAGTATCTTATTAAGGTAATAAGCAAATTAATAAATGTGTCTAAATATAAAGTTATCAACTAAAAAAAATAGTGGGCTAAGATAAGGAAAGCACTGAATTAGGTGCTTTAAGTCTTGATCACTTCAGAAAGACTTCCCTCAGCAGAAGCCAGTACAGACAAGACTGAGAACTCACAAACACCGGGAACAACATTTCCTCTTCAGTCTGCATCTTCCTTGACCTCTCACGTTCACCTGACACAGGTGAACTACTCTTTCCTCCGTGCAATACTTTAACCTGGCTTCCTGCCTGAGTTCTTCCACAGCTAGGCCATTCTGAGAATTGAGAGTATGTGTCGCTCATGCCTTGAACTGTCTCATTAAAATTCTTTTCTTTTTTTTGGTGGCAGTATGGGCTGAGCCGAGAGAGTGTTGAGCTGTATCCACAGCTCTTTCTACTTTTTAGTTTGAGACAGGGTCTGGATAAGTTGCCCAGCCTGGCCTTGAACTTTCACAGGCCTATGAAGCACGTCCACCGGCCCAGCTTCCACTCACTTTCCTAATCTTCTCATGCAGTCTCACGGATCCTCTGGCATGCAGCTCTCAACAGAGTGAGGAGTTTTGGCTATTTTACGCACAATCCCTTATACCTAAAACAGCACCTGGTAGGCTGGGGTAGATGCTTAACAAGCATTTGTCCAGTAAATGGATAAATAAATGGCTATATATAATCTAAAAGCTATAACCCCCCAATTTATTTTCCCTGCCTGGATCTATGTCCTGAGCTCCAGATAGATCCAACTGCCTATTCACTGTCTCTACTGAGATGTGCAGAACATATCTCAAATTTTCAACGAAGTCCAAAATGCCAGGCACCCTCCCAAACCCTTTAGTTTCTTTTCTTTTCTTTTTTTTTTTTTTTTTTTTTTGTCTTTCTGAGATAGGGTCTCATTATGCAGCTCAGGCTGGCCTTACGCTCACTTTTGTAGCCCAGGCTGGTCTCGAACTCCCACCAATCCTCCTGCCTCAGCCTCCCAAGTGCTGGGATTACAGGCGTGCGCCACCATGCCTGGCGAAATGATTCAATTTCTCAGCAAAGTGCAATCTAATTCCAGTTCCTGGGGCCAACACTTTTGAATTCATTCCCAACTCCTTGTCTCTCTCGTACACCACACACCCAGGCTACCAAGAAACTCTGCGTGTTCTGCGTCAGGGTCTACTCTCACTGCCTCTCTGCAGTCTCACCTGGAGGAACGCAGCGGTTGTCTTCCTGCCAGTTCTCTTCCACTCCCTAATTCAGCCTGTTCTTAAACCACAACCAGGGAGATTTTTTCAAACTTAAGTCAGATTACGCCATCCCTCTGTTCTTAATCCAATCCTGCAATTATTTCTACTTCACTCTGAGTAAAAGCACAAGTCTTGATAATCGCTTAGAAAGCTCGATGCCGTCTGGCCCGATTACAGCTCTGACCTCATGCCTCCCACTTTCCACTTGCGGGGCTCCGGTCCTACTGGCTCCCTCTGCTGTTCCTTCCAAAGGTCAAGCCGGCTCCACGGCAGGGCCTGTTCCCGTGCTGGTCCCTGAGCCTGAAGATTCCGCTCCATACTTGCCCTCCTTATGCAGTCACCTTCTCAGTGACTTTTACGTGGATCATCACACTTAAAACTGCAACCCCAGCCCTTCCCTCGCTTTCCCCGTCTCTTTCCTCTGCCTTCTCTTCCGCCACAGCACGTAACACCGCCTAAAGCACTAAACATACATTTTACTTCCTGGAACACAAGCTTGCAAAGGACAACACTTCCACCCCATTCATTCACTGCCATGTTCTCCACAGTGGAATCGCTGCCCGACACACAGGAAGGGATGAGTAATCTCGCCCTCCGAGACACGCTTTCTTTCCACCAGGGGGCCGAAGAGTCCGCCCGCCCGGCTTCCCCAGGGCAAGATCACAAAACGTCGCCAGGACTTCGCCCAATGCAGATACCTAGAAGGATCGTACGCTGCCTAGAAAGAAAAAGCTGTGCTTTGTCGCGTCAACCACAAGGAGGAGATGGAAGAGCTGGGCAAAGAGGAAACCGGCTGAGGCCGCTTCCCTTGCTTTTCCTACAGTAACCTCCAGGGGGGAGAAAACTGGTTTGGAACTCACTGTACCAAATGAATGATTTTTCTTTATACTATGACTTATGAGACACACAGAACCGTAAACGTGACAGCCACAAACCCTTAAAGGGCCACAAAGGAGCCAAAGGACTCAATCCCTAAGCTTACACTGAAGACCAGGCGAGGTGTTTTTCTGCTTAACTCCACCGGATGACTCACAAACCGGGGAACGGTCTCCGAGAAGCGCGAAGTTGCCGCGAAGGCCAACGTGCTCCAGTACCAGTCCTCTCCGCCCCAGGCGCTATGAGGTCGATTTTGCCCCGCGTTCCCGGCACCTACGACCCCGAACCGGTCCCAAGCCCGCGATCCCCCGGGTCGCCCCGCACTCACCGCCACCTGTTGATGCCCACATTGGAGGAGCCGGCGAACCAAGGGTCGAGGATGTAGACGCAGCGGATGGTGTCGGCGCCCCGGATGCACTCCTTCAGCGCGGGGTTGTCGTGGAGCCGCAGCCCCTTGCGGAACCAGTGCACGGCGTTCACCCCCATGCCGGGCGCCCAAGTCCAGCCGTCCGAAAGTCAGAGGCTCGCAGCCCGGCTCATGCCCGCCGCGGCGGAAGCGAGGCAGGGCGGCCAGGCCGGGTGGCCGGGGCTCGAACCCAGTCCCCGCGCCGTCCTCAGGAGCCCGCGCCCGCCGCGCTCGCCGGCGGGACACGCATAACTCCGCGGCTCGGGGCTCCGGAGCCCCCCCAACGCGGCCCGCGCGGACACCGACAGCACCGGACGCTCGTCCCCAAGACCTGGCCGCAGCAGCCGTCGCCGAGGGGAATCGTCGGGACGCGAGCGAAGCGCCAGGAACGCCAGGCGGGGGTCGGCGGCGGGACGCGGCAGGCGACGAGCGCGGCGGGGACGGTCCCGAGGCCGCCCGGGTGACTCCTCCGCGCCGCGTCAGCGCCGGCCCCGCCCCCCGGCGCCCATTGGACGGCGCGCGGCCCACGTGACCCCCGGCACCTCACGTTTCTGAAGTGTGTTTACTACGCCGGCTCGGGCCGCGTCCCCTGCGGCGCCCCGGCCGTCTCCAGAGAGGCGGCGGCCGTTCACCCGCAACAGTGCGGGCCCTCGCCCAGGTGCGGGGCTCCCGGCGTCCACTGCTGGGCTCAAAAGACCGAAGCGCCCCCCTCGGGGCGGCCGTGACCGCCACGGGCTTGGGGGAGGGGAAGGCTGAGCTCCACCCCCCGAGGGCTGCGAGCGGTCTGGATTGGCTGAGGCGCGCAGAGGCCCGGATGAGCACGGGGCTGCGGGGAGCTCGCGGGCGCGCGCCTGCCGGGCTAGGTCTGGGCGGCCGGCGGGGGACGCGCGAGGGCCGGGCGGTGGGCCTGGCGGTGCTGCGCGCGGGGAGGAGAGCCCCGCGGCCCGCGCGGGTCGCTCGCCGCCCTCGCCGCGCCTCCGCGTCTCTGGGTTTTCAGCCCGTGGGGATCCCGCTTTTGCTCCCTTTCCCGAGAGTGCCCCGTGGGCGCTGCCAGCTACGGCGCACTCATTCGGCGGAGTCCATTGGGCGCTGCCCGAGCGCTGGAGACGCAGGAGACACGCGGGACTAGCCGCCCCGGCCGCGGGGGCTCTCCGGCCTGAACGCCGCGCCTCTGGGACATACCCTGGCCGTCCTCCGCGCCGCCTGATGTGTGCAAATGTACCTCGGCCGTGGGGCCGATTTAGGAGCTCTCCAAGGTGTGCCCGCCGCACCATCCGCCCACCATCTTCTCTTTTATTTATTTTTGTGTTTAGTGCAGGGTCTCAGTACACAGATTGGACTCGTAGTGATTCTCCTGCTTTCAGCCTCCCAACTCGGGGATTACAGGCACGCGCCACCACGCCCAGTCTCGGCCCCCTTATTTTAAAGGTTAACGTAAAGGACCAGTGGCCAGGCTGGTGAAGCATCGAAGCGAGTTCGAGGCCAGCCTGAAGTACTAGACTACGTACTGAATTCGATGTCTGCTGGAGGTACAAAGTGAGACTCGTTTCAGAAAAGAACATAGCGGTACCTGCTCCGTGATGGTATTTATTGTCCTGATAATGTGCCTCACCGAGGCAGCTCACTTGGGCCCCCTCCTGTCTCTCAGGAGTCTCGATAAACTTTTCCTACTCTTTACCTTAAAAAAAACAAAAAACAAAAAACAAAAAAAAACCAGTGTGCCTCTGGTTTCTTCTAAAGTGTGGCCTCTCGAGGACAGCTTGTTTTTGGTCAGTACCTAGAACAGATCCTGAAACGCGCTGAATGAGTGAGGA
>PVKN010020120.1:0-16070 GCA_004027915.1 Capromys pilorides
GAAGAAGAAGAAGAAGAAGAAGAAGAAGAAGAAGAAGAAGAAGAAGAAGAAGAAGAAGAAGAAGAAGAAGAGGAGGAGGAGGAGGAGGAGGAGGAGGAGGAGGAGGAGGAAAGAAAGTAGTTGGGAAAGAATGAAAAAGAGTTAAAAGAAATTAGCAGGGCTAGGATTATTCAGATTTCAAAAGTCATCATACTTATGGCAGGAATCTCTCTCTCTCTCTCTCTCTCTCTCTCTCTCTCTCTCTCTCTCTCTCTGTATTTAGGACAGGGTCTGCAGGTGTACAGGGTCTTACTACATAGATCGGACTTACAGTGATCCTCCTGTTTTCAGCCTCCCAAGCACTGGGATTACAAGCACACATCACCACACTCAGCACGTGCCACCACACCCACTTCCAATCACCGTCTCAGTGCACCCGGGTGTGGGGGCCCACACAACACACCAGGGGTTGAACCCAGGCGCTACACTCTGCCTAAACAGGTGCTTTAGTCCACTGAGCTATCAGGTTGGCCCAGAATTTCTCATTAACACATGAAATCCAAAAGATCCTCAGCTGCAAGCAGGCGCGGGGGCCGGGGCGGGGGGCGGGGGGGTGGAGGGGGATTTGGTCTCCGGTTCAGCTGGCTGGGCCCCCCCCCACCGGGATGCACTGAGATGGCAATTGAAACTGGACATGGTGGCACATGCCTGTAATCCCAGCTCTTGGGAGGCTGTAAACAGGCAGATCACTATGAGTTCGATCTAGTAGTGAGACCCTGAACACCCTGTAGACCCTTCCCTAAAATACAAAAAGAAAAAGGATCCTCAGGTCAGCAATGTGGCTCAGAGGCATAAGCATCTGTGTGGCAAGTGGAAGTCCTGAGTTCGATCCCCAGATCCAAACAAACAAAAAACAAAAAAAGCCCCTCATTCTCCCAACATGCATTTGTTTGTTTTATGATACTGGGGATTGAAACTTGTTCTTTCACATTGACCTATAACTCTAGGTTCTCACTATATAGCTAGGTTTCCCAGGCTGGGCTTGAATCGGAGATGTTCCTGTTTCAGCCTCCAAGAGTATTGGAGTTATAGTGTAGGTGTGGGCCACCATCTTCTATGTGCTTTTTCTTTTTTTTTTTTTTCTTCTATGTGCATTCTAAACAAACTTCTTCCAACTTTACCATTGAGACAAGCAACGCAGTTAAGTTTAAGATCTTGTTGCAGTAGTTTGGGGCAGAATGATTGTAACTTGGTCATAGTTCTGTGGAATAAAGGGACACTGTCACAGAGAGGCATGCATGCTGTGTGGTGAGAAGGGAATAAAGGGACACAGAACTGATTGCTTTGGCATTTTACCCAGGGGCTAATTATGTAGGCTCAGATTGCACAGCTGGTTAGAGCTCAGTGTGGGCTGATAGAGGGTTTGACCTAGAACTACATCGACACCCACTGCTACAACTACAGTCCTAAAAATATAGTGATTTGAAGCCAGACTAAAAAGACTATCAAGTCAGGGGGTGACCCACACCTGGAATCCCAGCACTCAGGAGACTGAAGCAGGAAGATGGAAAGTTTGAGGCCAGACTGAACTGTATATGAGACTCTGTCTAAAGAAACAAATAGGGCTGGGGAGATAGCTCAGCGGCATAAGTGCCTATCTGGCAACTGTGAGGTCCCAAGTTCTAGCCCTGGTACCAAAATAAGGGAAACAAATAATAAATACGTTAAAATTAAAATAGAAAACATTAAATCCTAGTCAGTCACCTTGCTCATAAAGTACATGTATTTGTTATAAGTATAGACATTTTCTATAGTTCCACAAATTGTTAATTTTACACTGGGAAAAGAGATGACTTTTTAAGAGCTGGGGATATAGCTTAGTGGCATAGCACCTGTCTGGCAAACATGAGGTCATGAGTTCAATTCCTGGTACAAAATACATACATACATACACACACATATGCATATATGTGTAAAGAGGTGACTTTATTTTTATTTCCAGTTAGAGTTTATAGCCTAATTTTTAAAATATATACATACATTTAGAGATAATCATGGATAATAAACAAATATAATTACATCACCAGTGGATATTACAATAAAGTCACAGGCCTGGCGAGATAGCTCAGCAGTCTAAAGCACCTGCCTGGACGAGCTTAGGCAACCACAGGGACTGCAGTTTGATCCCTGGCACCACATGCTGTGCCAGCCCCACCCCCAGGGCAGGCTGAGCCAGCCATGACACAAATAAATAAAGTTTAAAATAAATAAATAAAAACAATAAAGTCACAAAAAGAAATCAATATAGGGCCGGGGTGATAGCTCAGTAGAATAAGCACTTGCCTGGCAGGCGCTTGGTCCTGAGTTCAATCCCTGGTACCACAAAAAAAAAAAAAAAAAGAAATCAATATAGATTATCAGCATTATGCAAATACATATAGTCATTAAGAATTCATGTTGTATTGAAAGTATTGAAATAATTCAGAAAAAAAAAAAGAAAAGAAATAATTCAGAACCAGGGATACAGCTCAGTGGCACATCACCTGCCTGGCAAGCTCAAGGTCCTGAGTTTGATCCCTGGTACAATAAATAAATAAATAAATAAATAGCATTTAAAATAATTTAATACATTACATTATTATATTTTTAAAAAGACAAAAAGGAGACTGTCATCTGGGTGTGGTGGCACATGTCTGTAATCCCACAACTCTGCAGTCAGAGGCAAGAGGATCACAGGTTTGAGTACAACTTGGGCAGCTCGGTGACCTAACAGAGCCCTGTCTCAAAATGAGGACTTTTTAGGGACTGGGGAGATAGTTCAGTAGAATAAGTACTTGCTTGGCAAGCTCAAGGGCCTGAGTTCAATTCCTGGTTCTGCCAAACAAACAAAGGTACTTTTTTTTTTTTTTTCAAAATGAGAACTTTTTGAAAGGGCTGGTTAGGGAGATATCTCAGTGGGAAGGCCTAGGGTTCTACCCCAGGACCAAAACAAAGAAGGTGGGGGACTGTGCATGTATGGGCGGGAATGACAGCATCACACCAAGGACCCTTGTCCCGCAAATGCGTGGCATCATAGTCATAGCACTGGAGAAAAGGATCAAACTCGGAGGGCGGGTCTGGTGCGGCATGTGGTGCCAGGGATCGAACTACAGTCCCTGTGCATTTGCCTAAGCTTGCCTAAGCAGACACGTTAGAACCCTAAGCCATCTCTCCGGCCTCAAACTCTGATTTTGATGGTGATTTTTGAGGCAGATGCTTACTCAACTCCAAGCCTCTGTTTTCCAGAGCCTTTCTTTCCAGTCCCCCTCCACCAACTTGAAAACCTGTTCAAAACTATTCAGTTTCCTCTCCGGTTTATGGAAATCGATTCGGATACCTCTGGGGGGCACATCAGGCCCTTCACGGTCTGGGCCCAATCTAATTGCCTGGCCGTGTTTTTTTGTGTTCGCGATCGCTCAATCTCTGCCTGCTGCGTGATCAGGGGCACAGAGTCCAGCGTCCCACTCCCTCCTCCGGGTGGCACGAGGACTCCGAGCAGCAGGAGGGCTGAGCGGCGGGGTGGCTGACTGCGAGGAGGAGCCCGGGGCTCCCTATCTGGAAGGACTCTGCACCTGGTGCAATGCTCTGCCCGCTGCCTCTGATTTGAAACTTGCCTTGTGTGCTGCCAGGGCAGGAAGGGCCTGGAGCCTCACTTGGGGAAAAGTTCTATATCTAAGGCAAAAGCAGGGGTCTGGGCTCGCTGTGGCTCGGGGATATGCGTTCGGCTCTGCAGCCAGGCAGGCTGGGCTGAGTTTCTGGAGCATGACCCAGCTTTGGCCCCTGGATCTGCGGGCTCTGGAGATGTCAGACGGGCATGTGTGATATAGGAGGTGTACACGTACCATTCACTGCCTGTGTGCGTGTGCACGCGCGTGCTCACGCGTACAGTCATCTTCTGTGTCTGTATCTGTGGGTTCCTCAGCAAGGATTGAAACAACTGTGGGTCAAAAATATTCATCTCTTGGGCCGGCGAGATAGCTCAGTGGTGTAAAGCGCCTGCTTAGGCGAGCTTAGGCAAGTGCGCAGGACTGCTGTTCGATTCCGCACGTGTGTGCCAGCCCCGCCCCCAGAGTGGGCGGGGCCGGCCACAAAATGAATGCATCTCTTGAAGTGTATCTGGGCAGAGCACGGGTAGGCGTTTTGTTGGTGTCGTTCCCTAAGCAGTGTTACTTTCTCTTCACTGAGACTGTACCTGACTCACACCACTTAAAGGAGAGTTTTATTTCCCTCACATTTTGTAGAGGGCTCAGTACATGGTGAGCTGGCTGCAGGACAGGCTGGCTTTGAGACACTCATACTTGATTGGGATGCTGCTTATCACCCCATTACTCCGGGGGTATTCCAGTCCTTGCGTGAAGTTTAGAAGCCCCGGCTTGGCAGGCCACAGTTCACCTCTCTGAGCCCCGCCCCTTCTCACTCTTTCTCCTGCCAGGCCCCGTGGGTTTCCATCAGGTAGGGGCCATGTTCTGTCTCTCAGAACATCACACGGCCAGGAGCACTGAGTCTTTCCCTCCAGGCACAGGGGAGTGGCGCGGGGGTCATGCCTCCTACTCAGGATGGTCCCTCCCCTCCTGCTCGAGCACCTCTGGATCTGGTAGCACTGACAGTGGGAAGGCGGCTGCAGGCTTCTCCTCTGCATTGTCTGCAAAGGGAGCACTGTGGATGCATCAGTCCTGATGCTGCTGCCTGACCCACTCCCCACAGCCCAAAAGCGAGGGGAAAGTTTCAGTCAATCCACTCAGTGAAGCCCCATGTTGGAGAGAGAATTCATCATTCATCATTCTTGCCATGTGCTATGAATTTATCTCCCCCTTAGTGTCACCCCAGAAATGCAAAAATCTATTCGAATTTAACGGAAGTTCCTTGGAGTGCTCATGGAATGTGCTGGTGTCACCGGTGGTGATGAAGTCCTTCACCATGGCCTCCACTGCCTCTTGGGGCCACAGCCTTAGCTTTTATTCTTTCACATATGATCTTGGTAAGTGGAGAAATTGCACAGGGTGGGTTCAAATGTGCAGCCCTCCTGCTTCAGCCTCCTAGAATGCTGGATTTAGAGAGTGCATTAAGACTCAACAGCTATCCTCCTGCTGCACCTTGTCCTAAGTCCACAAAAGCATGCATCACATAGTATGACCACTGAGCTTTTACCTCTCCCTTTCCCCAGGAGACCACAAATATGGAGCACAGTATCAAGCACATAGTGAGCCTCCAGTGACCAATGCAACAAACCACGCAGATCAACGCATGTTGCAGAGGTTATGGAACCTGTCCATGGGTAGGTGGCAGGTATGACACAGAGGCAGATGCTGAGCCTAGATTGGCTAAACCCCCAAGGTTGCATGCTTAGCAACTGTGGGTGATGCGTTATAGGCACCTAAAGTCTGGGTCTCAGGGCCAGCCAGGTAGCTCAGTGAACTAAAGTGCCTGCTTAGGCAGACACAGAGACTGGGGTTCAATCCCTGGTGTGCTGTGCAGGCCCCATCCCCAGAGCATGCTGAGACTGTGATTGAGATTGGGCATGATTGGCCCCTCGCCTGTAATCCCAGCACTCGGGAAGCTGAAAACAGGAGGATCACTATAAGTTCAGTCTGTGTAATGAGACCCTGTAAACTCTGTACTAAATACAGTAAAAAAAAAAAAAAAAAAAAAGTCTGAGTCTGTTCTGTCAAGATATTTTCAGTAAATATTTATTGAATAAATTTTTTGAATGACAGAAATGAGGAAAGAATTTAAAATGCAAGAAATAAATGAAGAGAGAGAGACTGTGCAAAAGGAAAGACAGAAAACACAAGGAAGAGAAGCTAGGGAAAACAATGGAGAAAGCAGAACACGTGGCCCTTGTCTGCTTTTGGACGCTGGTACATCCAGCTAGTCTTATTGTCTTCTTCTTGTTGCTGTGGTTGGCTCAGCCTGCCCTGGGGCCGGGTTAGCACAGCATGTGGTGCCTAGGGTCTAACCTTGATCCCTGCACTTTGTCTAACCTTGCCTAAGGCACTTCACACTGCTGAGCTATCTCGCCTGCCCTAATGGGTTTTATTTGAGTTTTTGTTTGTTTGTTTTTTGCTTTTCCTATTAGTTTTCTTGGTTTTGTTTTGAGACAGGGTCTCACTATGTTGTCTGAGCCAGCCTGGCTGTGTCCCAGGCTACAGAAACCCTCCTGCCTCAGCCACCCGACTACTGTGATTACAGGTGTGCACCACCATGCCTGGAGCTTAGTAGTATTTACTGAGCCTCTATTAAATTGTAAGCACAGTTCTACCCACAGGGCACATCAGCAAACCAGGCAAAGACTTCATCGAATTTACATTCTAATAGGAAAAATAAGACAGTATTTTTTAAAAATGTATTTAGTATAGGATCTCACTACATAGATCAGACTCATAGTGACCCTCCTGTTTTCAGCCTCCCCAGCGCTGGGATTACAGGTACACGCCACCACGCCCAGTCTCAATCATCTCTGCATGCCCCTGGAGCATGGCCAGTATGGCCTGTGGTTCTGGAATTGGACCCTCTCCCCTTTACTCTTCCTAAGCAGGCACTTTAGTCCACTGAGTTATCTGGTTGGCCCTTAAAATTTTTTAAAGAAATAAATAATATATGATATTGTAAGGCAAGTGCTATACAAAATAGCAGAATGAGATAAAATCAGAGGCTTTTGTTGTTGTTGTTCCAGGGATCAAACTGAGGACCTTGTGCTTGTCAGGCAGGCACTTATGTCACTGAGCTCTCTCCCTGGCCTGAAATCATACTCTTATCCAAGAATCCCAGACCCATAAGGGGTCAGCTCATGAATAGAATTCAAGTCATCTGTGAAGTTGGATGTGGGGGTGTCTTTATCTTTATTAATCTTTTTTTTTTTTAATTTTTATTTATTTATTTATTTGTTTGCTTGTTGTGTTTGTTTGTTTCTTTATTTATTTATTTTGTGGCTGGCTCAGCCTGCCCTGGTGGTGGCGCTGGCGCAGCATGTGGTGCCGGGGATCGAACCGCAGTCCCCGCAGTTGCCTGAGCCTTCCTAAGCAGGCGCTTTAGACCACTGAACCATCTCACCGGCCCCTATCTTTATTAATCTTAACCCTTCAAATCTCACTGTGAGCCACCAGCCACTGCGGTCATAGCAGTTACTTGTGACTTTGTTACCAATTGAAGTCACAGATATTTTGTATCTTAAGGACAGCTGTTGCAAATAGCTTGAACTACTCAAGTTTATTACATTCATTGTTGCTTTGTAGTCAGTGGAGGTGGCTTAACCCTTGTTGTTTACTATATCAATAAGGAAACATTGTATCTCAATATAGATTCTTATAAAATCTTGTGTATTTTGTTTAATGCATTTAGAGACATTCTTCTGGGGCTGAGTGCTTGCCTAGCATAGCCAAGATCCGAGGTTTGACGCCCAGCACTGAAACAAAAGCAACATTAACTTTACCCAGAGAAGGGGTCCCTAGGCATCACCAGATAGCTGCTAAAGTCTACAGACCAAAAATGATTTAAGAATCCTGGGCCAGAGAAAGTGGGGATATAATCAAGGACAGGGTGGAGGTAGGACAAGCTGCAATATTAAATAGGGGGAGCACCTAATACCCCAAGTTTCTAGCAAAGTCCTCCCAGGGCACCCTCAAACCATTGCTCATTGTTTTTGTTTGTTTGTTTTGAGACTGAGTCTCACTATGTAGCCCAAGCTGGCTTCAAACTTGCAGAGATCCTCCTGCCTCAGCCTCTTGAAACCTGGGATTATAGGCACGGACTTCCATGCCCGGTTCAGTGTCCTTTTGTTATACGCTGGACTATTTTATTCCTTGAGTTTATTCACCACATTGTTCTCTGAGAAAGAGTTTAACATTTAACATTTTGGACCAGGTGTGGTAGTGAATACCCATAATTCCAGCTCTCTGGAAGTTTGAGGCAAGAGGGTTGAAATTTTGAGCCCAGCCTGTGAATTTAGTTATTTAACAAGATTTGGTCTCAAAATAATAAATAAAGGGGAAGGATGGCTGGAGATGGAGATGTTATTCATTGTGAAGGCTGTGGGTTCAATACATATGAGAGAGAGAAGAAATAGAGAGAGAGAGAGAGAAATTGAAATCAATGAAACAATGTCAAAATTGTGCAAACTTACTGAGGTGTGTGTGTAACTTTTTGTTGTTCCACCTTCTACCTAAACATCCCACTCAACCAGACAAACTAGGTCCAGTGAGCCAGGTGGCACAAGTCTCCTAGCCAGCAGAGAAGCAAACCAGCAGCTCCTGGGGCCGGCTGGGTGCATCATCTAGGGCAAATGGAATGTGGGCTGAAGGTACTGCCACATTCCAAAAGAAGCTCTTTAAAAAGTCAGAATCTTGAGATGGTTCAGTGGTCTAAAGCGCCTGCTTAGGAGGGCTCAGGCAACCGCGGGGACTGCAGTTCGATCCCCGGCACCACATGCTGTGCCAGCGCCACCACCAGGGCAGGCTGAGCCAGCCACAAAACGAATAAATAAAGAAACAAACAAACACAACAAGCAAACAAATAAATAAATAAATAAAATTTAAAAAAAAAAGTCAGAATCTTCTCACACACATAATGAAAGTCCTCAGAATCCTATGACAAACGACCTTTTAGTTCTGAAAAGAACTAAAGAAGAAGAAGAAGCAAGGAGCATGAGCCGCTGCCTCTGTGGAATACTCCTTTATCAGAAAAGGACCACTTTCCCAGAACCCCCTGTTCTCCTCTTACCTCTTCATTGGCTAGAACTGACCTCCACATGGCTGCCACTGGACACACAATTAGTTTGCAGGAGTTAACTTAGATTAATGGTAATTCACTTCCAGGGTACGCACATGGCTGCCCAAATAAAATCCAAGTCCCAAAACTGAGGAGGCAGGAGGGGTGGTAGCTGGGGAGCAGAAAAACTCATGTGCCCATGACCTAGATAAAAGCTTTCAAATTCCATGCCAGAAAAACCCTGGCCTGAAAGTTAAACTTTCAAACTAATGGAAACAAATGTGTGAAATGTGTGTGTGTGTGCGTGTGTGTGTGTGTGTGTGTGTGTGTGTGTTACTGGGGATTGGACCTAGGATCTCATATGTGCAAGATAAGTGTTCCTCTCCTGAGCTGCAGCCTCAATCTCTGTAGTTTACTCTGAGACAGGGTCTGGCTAAGTCGCTTAGGTTGGTCTCAGTCTTGCAGTGCTCCTGCTTCAGCCTCCCGAGTAGTTGTGACCACAGGAATGCACTGCTGCACCTTGTTTACCAATGAACTTGAGCTAAAATGTAAACAGCTGGGGCTGGCGAGATGGTTCAGTGGTCTAAAGCGCCTGCTTAGCAAAGCTCAGGCAACTGCAGGGACTGCGGTTCGATCCCTGGTACCACATGCTGCGCCAGCCCCACCACCAGGACAGGCTGGGCCAGCCACAAAAATAAATAAAGAAAGAAACAAACAAACACAACCAGCGAATAAATAATTAATTAATTAAATTTAAAAATAAAATAAAATGTAAACAGCTAACTGCCCCCACCCCAGTAAATTCTTCTTTACATCCTATCACTTAATCCTTTATACTCCCACAACTCTTGAAAGACTATTTGGAAGCATACCCATTCTCACCAACTCAGTACACCTTAATTAAACACCTATGCTTCCTCCTCTGCTAAAAAATATCTTCATGAACTACTAATGTCCATGAACAAAGTAGTCTGAACCCAGATTCCCAGGCACCTCTCTCCCCCCGCATCCCCGAGATCCCGAGTCCTTGGATTTGGGGTTCAGCCAGGGGATGTTGCATTTTCAAACACCTCACCTTCGATGCAGGTGGCCCAAGGCCACACTTTGAGAAGCACCACCATGTCACCTCTCCTGATGCGCAGTCACCCCCTCCTATGGATGAGCAGCTACTATAAACTGATGCCTCAAAGCAATCTCAGTTCCCATTAAAACCTCCTGGATACGCTCCAGCCTCAAACACCCACCTGGCAACTGTGCCGCCCTATCTGAATATCTCGTCATAAACTCAACATGTTCCGAATCGAACTCATTTTCTCCCCACACCTGCTGCATATAGAATAAAGTACAAGTTCCTCTGCCCGGCGCCATCTCCAGTATCTCTCCCCTTCATGGCCTTCCTCACTTTTTCTGTTTAGCAATACTCTGACTTCTCTCAGAACCTGGACACAAACACCTTTCTATTCTGTTTGCTGCCAGAACTCAGAGCGCTGGGCCCAGGTGTGTTATCTTCCCCAGTCCCAAATACATTCCCTGACACATGTCCTCCTGTCCCACCTTTCTGTAATGATGTGGCATGGTGTACACCTCGACCTGGATGTTGCGTTTTGAGTCTAGTGCCCACCGTGCTGTATGGTGCTCTTGAACTGCTGGTTTTCTTTTGAATTTGAGCTCCTTGTCAGCTGGGGCTGGGGCTTATTCTCTTTGGATTCCTAGCTTCTAGGAAGTGATGAAATGTCTAACTAATGTTTGCTTAGCAATCAGGCAGGGAGTTCCTGAGAAAGAGCCTGGAGTTAGCATCAAAGAGGTCACTGGCAACCTCAGTTGTGAGAGCCCTCTGCCGGGAGGGTCAGCCTCCCCGCTGGCTTGCCACACAGGGCAAGCTCTCTCCTGTCCGCGGGACGAAACCTGACAAGGCAAACTTCCCCCAGTGCAGCCGTGCGCAGGCCCACTGATTAATTAATCACAGAGCCAGGCTCGACTTGGTTTAACAGCACTTAGTATAACCTGCTCTCCCCCTCCCTCTACCCTGTTTCTCTGAGCACCGTGTCTGTTTAGTTTGTCCAAGGTCAGCCTGGTCTGACGGTCATACATGCCAAGCTGCTCCCCATTTCCCCCATCACCCCGGAAATTCCTCTGCAGGGCCAGGCTGCTTCTCTAAAGGGCCTCTCATGTGCAAATCGATCCTAATCTGCCATTTCTGCAACCTCTACCGGAGTTGCCCTGCCTCCCGCGCACCTGTGGAGAGGCTTCTCTTCCATTCGCAGGCTGCTTGCATTTTATGCCATAATTCCTTTCTGCCAATGCTGTGAGAGCATCGCTCTGCCTAACCAGTACCTCTGCCCCCTGTCTAATCATTTTTCTTCGAGGAGCAGAAGCAGCAAATGAGTGAAGCCCCCACTCCCTGGATTTTGTCAGCATCGTCTCTCTAAGCCTGTTGCTTCTGCTCCACCATTAGCCTCCTGTCACCCTGTCAAGCCTCAGCCTACCCTTTGCCCTTCGCCCCCTTAAAGCCCTCTCTCTGCCGTGCCTCCTTGGAACACAGTAACTCTTCTTTCACACTCCCTCTAAGTATCCTGTCCTGTCACAGGCAATTGCTTTAGGAGCCGCGCTGCTATTAAACACCTCCGCTCTATTACAAAGTGTATCACTGGAACTGATCAAAGGTTCCAAGCAGAAACACAAAACAGTTTCTTAACAATAACAAAAACAAAAACAAAACTAGGTGTGTGTTATGACTTGTTAAGAAACAAAACCTCTATAGAGAAATTTATAGAAAAAAAAAAGGAGAGGAAGATGGAATAAAGAATGTGCAGAAAAGATGGAAAGAGAAAAAGAAAACGAGACAGACAGGTTTCCACAAAGATAGACCACAGAGACAGAGGAAGAGATCAAGAGAGAGGTGTGATTTTGAAAGATGGGTCCCGAATCAGTTAGCAACTGCCTCTCCTGGGCTCCTCCTCAAGGGACAGGCTACAGTCTCAGATGCAGAAATTAGGACCTGTCAGAAAAATGAGAACAACCCCCCCACACACACACACCAAGCCAGACTAAGACACAACCCCCACTGAAATCCGGCTGTATGTACCCTGAGGGTAATAAGGAGACATGCATTCCTAAACTACACCCCCAAGAGAGTAATAGCCCCATCCTGAAACATTACATAAATACAGAAAAGACCTTTGCTTATTTGTTGGGTGAACTACGGCTGGCACTCTTTCATAGAAAGAGGTAGCTGGCACAGATGGTTACTAACTCCCCTTTGGTTTTCTTGTCTTTGCTCTTATTTCTCAAAGCACCTTGAAGTTAAATGGCATTTGAGCAAACCAAAGTTCCGTGGGCTGGAAAAAAATTTATCTATTAAATGAGTTAATATTTGTAGGCTCCTTAGAACACTAAGAGCTGATGCCTTTATTAATTGGATAAACTGCTGTACAGACCAACCTACCTCTAGCCCAGTGGGCTGGCAGCCCCTGCACCCATCTCTTGTCTTAGCCTTGACCTTGGCCATGATGCTCTACTGGACCGCTCTCTAGTGCCCTCTTATGGGTGTCTGGCTGAACCTACTCACTCCAGTCACCTCCACCAATCCAGATGCTACTCTTGATTTCAGTAGAATTTATAGGCCCTACATTCTCTCCAATATTGCTCTCATACAAGCAACTGATGTAACTCTTGTTGCCAAATCCAGTGGATGCCTTTCCATTTTCACCTCATGAGACTTGTCAGAGGCAGGTTCTTGCTCTGTAAGCTTAAGGTCTCAACCTGTCTGGTGGTCCTGTTGCTTGTTTGTCCTGTTGTCCATGTGGAAGTCCTTTTCCCTCTTTCCTGTCTTGAAATACTATTGCTCCTCCGGGCTGTGTCTCTGGTCATCCCCCTTCCTGCTTTCTCTCTCCCTGCCATCCCACAGTAGTATTTCACTGTGTAGTTTGTGCCTTGCAGTCACCACAGGGAAAACACATTTAGCTATCCTCAGTCTGCCCATTCATGAAAGAAGAATCCAATCTCATTTTTATATTTTCCACCTGTATGATACCAAGTGATTGAACTTCTGCAGAGGAGTTTTGCATTTCCTGAAACAACATTAGTCCTGGGGCCCACAGAGGTGGGCATCTCATCTGGTGGCTTCATCCTTTTCCCCTTTAAAAGAACTTGCTCGATCCAGCTTCCTTCCCATGGGAAGGAGATCATCCTCAACATGTTTCCAGTTGACACAGTGATCCTCGTGCTAATGCGCCTTTTGTGTAAAATTACTCATAGTCAGACAGCAACTATGACAGAGTTAGAGGCTATTACTGCTAATCAGTGCCAAGTCGAGGGACATCGAAGCCAGCATGCCAAGGACCTTGCCTGAAGGGGCTGCCAGGCTAGTTGAAGGGACAGGATGCCTACTCTGAAGAGGACTATCAGCCAACTAGGGTGAGGCATGACACAGGACAGTGGTGTATGTGATGGGCAGGAAATGCTTGGTAAGCCCAGGGGAAGAAGGGATAAAAATCAGTAAGGCTGGTCCCAGGGGAGGTGTTTAGAATAATAACTGTCTTTCATTGAACCACACATGCTTTTTATCAGCACATGTGATCTCAAAGTTGTATGAGAACTATACTGAAGGGCTTTATCAAGCTCCTGGTGTGCTTCTTACAAGTGGATATGCAATGAATTGCAACTAACACTCATTTAACAAATATTTGTGTCCTATCTGCCATGCATTGGACCATATACAATTGCCAGGAAGACAATGCTAAGCAAGATGTCTGTGTTTTCAGCAGTTAGTGACTTACGAGCTAGAGCACTACACACTGCCCAATAGGGCAGCCACTGGTCGCTGGGGAGGGGACTCAGTAACACATTACATGTCTGTATTACATGTCTCCAGTGAGCCACAGTGAATGTGGACTGATGTCACTGCAAGAAGTCCTATTGGCTAACACCAGAAAAGGGCAGCAAATCAATAAACCAGAGTGCACCTGCTCTGTAAAAGTTATGGTAGAGGCTAACAGGTGTGAAAGAGTACTATTAGTATTACTATCCTCACTATAATCAAGATGCAGAAATTGAGGTTAGCAACTGGAGCAAGTTCACGCTCGGTAGAGCTGTTTAAGCTGGGATTTAAACCTAGAGTGTCCTACTGCCATGCTCTTCTCAGGCTGTGATGAACTGAGTCAAGCACAAGTAGGAACCAGATAAAGAGAGAAGACAAAGAAGGCACTTCGGGTGGGAAATCAACTGTTTGGGCAAAGGCACCAAGGCACAGGTGGGCAAGGCTGGCGAAGGACCACAAATAAACCAGTCTGGCCGGAGAGGCAGTGACTTGCTGAACTCCTGTCTTCCAAGAGATAAGTTGGGACTTGCCTGCCTTGATTAAAAGCCAAGGAGCTGGCAACTAAGCCCTGTGCGCAGAGTTGAGCCATAAAGGACAGAAGGCAGGGGCATGGCCCGATGAGAACTAAGCATTATGAAGAGGGCAGTGCTTAGCTCCAGCAGGCAAAGACCAAAACTAGGGAAACCGGTTAAGGACTGCAGGGTGGATGGAAAGGAGGAGGGCAGAAGAACACTGTAAATCAAATAACACCAGCCCAGGAGCCTGAGATTCAACACTGTGTGACACTGGACAATAAAGTCGGTTATTCTGGGTTTCAGTTGTTGAACCCTAAAAGGCATGGCTGGCCCCAGTCATCTCTGAGGCTCTTTTGAGCAGTGGTTGTTGAGATCCTGCAAGTGCGAACGATACTGGGCTGAGAGAATTCAGAGGAACCGTAGCACTGAACACAGGTATGAGGAAGATGGCAGCCCAAGACCATCCTCAGGCAAAGTGGGGGGCGGGCACTGAGTCACTCAGAAAACCAGGTGAGTATGTGCAAGAGCCTGCCTTTGGGGTGATGGATGGGGCATGGGATACAGAGACTGGGGCAAACAAGAAGTACTAAGAAAATAGTGGGTTTGTTTTTAAGAAAACAGCACAGTGTTAATGATCATTATTACACAGCCCAAAATAACAGCTTTAAAATTTTTTGACCTATGACCCATGGTTCTCCACACTTGTCTAGAATATGTAACTAAAGCAAAAGATTTGTAAAACACTGGTTATCCTCAGTAAGCGCAAGGGACACTGACAATTTCTTTTTCTTTTATCTTCTTGAAACAGAATCTCGCTATGCAGTTCAGGCTGGCCTTGAGCTCACTTTATAGCCCAGACTGGTCTCTCAAACTTCAACGATCCTCTTGCTTCAGCCTTCCAAGTGCTGGGATTATAGGCATGCACCACAACCCAGGACTGACACTGTTTTCCACTGGATTTTTTTTTGGGGGGTTGGGGGAGGGGATGAGGTACCAGGAATCAAACTCAGAAACTCGCTCTTGCCAGGCACGCACTGTGCCACTGAGCTACATCCTAGCTTTTCCATTGGATTTTATTTCATTCTTTTAAGAAGTTGGCTGTCACTCACCCAATCCGCTTTATGATCTAGTCATGTACCACAATCCAGAGTTCTAAGAACACTGCCTAAAGGATCCCACAAGTTTTCAACCCGATAGTGTCAAGGTGCCGTGCACAAACACTCAAGAGAAAGGTGTACCCGGAGCTCAGATCCCAGAGGCCAGGGACAGCGGATCCAGGCGGGGTACCCCTCCACCCTGGTGGTGAGGCGGGGCCTCCACCCACTTAGCCGTGAGGAGGAAGAGTTGGCCCATACCGGGATGCAGTGGAGCCCAGGCTCCACGGACCTGCTTTGGCACCTCTGATGGCACACGGATTGCAAAGGTCCTGCACCCACCCGCTCCTCCATTCATTCCGCTGGGGTCTCAGGGAGCGGGGGAAGAGAGGGAGGCACTTTGCCAGCCTCTGTCTGCAGTGGGTCGCTGGTCCGCACCCGACACGCACGATCCCCTCCCCACGCACCCCACGCGCTCACACCCTCATGTGTGCACACACGCATCCCGTGTATACGCACCTACAGGCGTGCACGTTCACCCCCGTGCATCCCGAGTGTTCTACACACACACACGCGTGCACACACGCGGGCACATGCACGCGCACACAAAGTTCCATTTGCTTTCTGCGCAGGCTGGCTCTCCCGCACCCGCCGAGCCCACGCACGACCGCGGCTCCGCGCGCTGCAGCCGGCCCGGGCCCGCCGCCCGCACCCGCCGTGCCCCGCGCTCGGCCGTCCCCGCCTGGCATCCGTGCCATCGGCGCTCGATTGCGCGCGGGCTCCTGGGCCCTTCCCGGCTCGGCTCTCCGCGCGCCCCGCGCCCCGCGCCCCGCGCCGCCCCCCGCCGCCCCGCGCGCCCGCCCCGCCCTCCCGGCGCCTCCCGCCCCGCCTCCCCGCCCCCTCCTCCCTCAACTTTCGCCG
>PVKN010020121.1:0-16069 GCA_004027915.1 Capromys pilorides
GGGATGGGAGAAAGGAGAAAAGAAGAAAGGCTAAAGAAAGGGGAAAAGAAAGAAAGAAAGAAAGAAAGAAAGAAAGAAAGAAAGAAAGAAAGAAAGAAAGACACAAGATAGCTAAGATAAAAAAAACAAGATAACTAAGATAGTTATACTACTAATTTAGTTCGTTGAAATGAATAATTTGAACGGATATTATTTGCTCAATCTTGCATGCCTATATCTTGTAACCTGAACTATTTTGAAGATGAAAATATGCAATATAGTAACCATTGTTAATTTTGTATTATCTTGCTTTGAAATTCTGCATATTTCTTTCATTGTTTTTTCTCTTTAAAGTAAAAAGGGTTGAAAAAAAATAAGCTTGGGGAAGCTGGACCACAAACAGGAAAACCCATTTAAAGTCTGATGAAAGTCTTCAGTTCGTTCTCCTACTGAAGAATTATTCTGCAAAAGGAAAGATCTAGAGAAGGTCTAACCTGAGAATCACAGCAGACAGCAAGGACGGGCCCACCTCTAGAAAGAAGGGCATGAATGGAAGTCTACAACCAGAACAGAAGCTGCTAGCTGCCCTGTCTCTCTGTATTGCAGGAGACTGGCAGTTCACAAATATGTTTCTCTCACAGTGAACCTTGCATGCTCAAAACAGGAGAAATTTTATCTTATCTTTGGCAACTAGACTCAGAAAGCAGACCCCTGAACACAGATACCTGCTGTTTTCCCACAAGCAGCTGGATCCCAGTCTAACCAGAAATCAACTGACAAGCTACGCCTTTTCCCTGAAAGTGTAACCAATCACCTCCAATATAACAATCCCCAAAACATGAGTGACCCTTCAAGAAGAAAAACAAAAATTGGGCTGGGGAGATAGCAAGGAGGTCTAAGTGCCCGCTAGGCAAGCACAAGAACCTGGGTTTGACCCCAGGTGCCACATGCCAAGCTACATAGTGAGATCCTGTACAAAATAAATAAAAGATTAAAAAAAAAAAAAAACTAAGACAGACTGTTAAATGAAACTTAAAAGAAATGAACGAAAACAGTGAAGGTAAGAGAAAATTTTAGATAGGTATAACTTGTATCTTTATAGAGGAAAAAAAAATCCTTGGCAAAATAACTGGATGTTATGCTGTCACAGAACAGAAAACAAATTAGAACAGTTAAAATTTTAAAATGTAATACTTGAAATAAAAGACCCATAAAAACAATTTCAATAGAAAGTTTGAAATGTAAAGTGAAGAGACTCTCTCAGAAAAATGGAAAAAAAGACAAAGACGAAACAATGGAAAAGAAGAGGAAATTTGAGTACCACTCAGTCCATTCAGTAGCTAGTAGACCAGCCACTGTGGTAGAATTCCAGAAAAAGAAAACAGAATAACTGAAGAGAAGAAATTATCAACATATCAATGCACAAAATGTTCTCATAACTGAGAGTTGTGAGTTTCCAGGTAAGAATAATCTATTACCTACAGAACGCAATCAATAAAGAGATTGCCCACTGGGAAATTTGATGTAATTTTATTCAGAAACATAAGAGAAAGCAAGGATGTAGTATTATACAAGGGTGCTAAAACCTCTTCTCAGAGTAAAAAGCCAATGAAAAGGAGAAGAAAAATAATAACTGGGTAGGCCAAATAGCTCAGTGGACTAAAGTGCCTGCAAGCAGGCACAGGAGCCAGGGGTTCAATCCAGTGGACCTGTTGTGCCAGCCCCACCCCCAGAGCGCACTGAGATGGCAATTGAGAATAGGTGTGGTGGCATGTGCCTGTAATCCCAGCTCTTGGGAGGCTGTAAACAGGCTAATCACTACAAGTCCAACCTAATAGTGAGACCCTCAACACCCAAGAGACCCTTCCTTAAAATACAAAAAAGAAAAGATAAAGACAAAAGAAAACAAACAAACAAAAACACTCAACAGAAATGCGTTTAGAAAAGGGTAGCCTATGAGATAACTGCTTGGGGCTTCTGTTTTCCTGTGCCCCTCAACAGCTCTCTAGTTCTCAATTTTGATTTAAAAATATTACTTTGTCAGGGCCAGCAAGATAGCTCAGCAGATGAAGCACCTGCTTAGGCAAGTGCAGGGACAGGATGGGAGCTCAATCCCTGCAGTGCCAGCCCCACCCCTGAGCATGCTGAGCTGGCTACCCAGCCAGCTGGGCGTGGTGGTACAGGCCTATAATCCCAGCACTGGGGGGCTTGAAAACAGAAGGATGGCTAGGAGTCTGAGCTGTGCAGTGAGGCCCTGTATCAAATACATAAAAAATATTCACTTTGTCAAGATCTTAAGTGACTTCAAAAGTGAGATCAGATGTCATAAATAGCCTAACCCAAGCCAGTGGTTTTACTTAGAAGTCTTCACACAAGAGAGGAGCAATCTGTAGTCAAATTAAAATGAGCATATCTTGAGGGCTATGGAAATTTGGCCAGACCAACAAACACCAAAATGCCTAAGCCATCATGAAAATCGATGAGCTTATGTTCACGAGGCGGAGCAAGATGCTGAAGATATTACCAGATCTATGCTTCTTGATATCAGAAAAGCATACAAATTTTTAACGCAAGGACTCAAGATTATCAAAAAATAATGAAACCAGGCTCTATGCTAGGAAAAGCAGCGTGGAAATCCGTAGTGAGGCCTACAGGCCTGCTAGACCGCAGCCAGCGCTGCACATCGGTCTCCCCAGCCTCCCCAGCTGACCCAGCCGCCGGTGCTCACAGAGAAAGCCAAAAACATCTGCCATCAGATGATGTGATGTGAGGGTGAAGTCTGAGCTCGCTAACAACAAAGGTGCCCATCCCAACAACCAGAGACCCGAGCTCAGACTCCAACTCCGCAGTTAGAAAGGAGGACCAGGGAGCACCCGGGCCCGTGTTTCATTGGCCCTGCGGCCAGTAAGGCTGGGTTTGCAGATGGCTTGTGACGTTAGAAAACAGAGAACATGGGGCTGCCAAAAGAAAACTATCTAATGCCAGCCAGAAAGATTCCTTGCAAAATGGTTAAGTTTTATGCTAAGCTTTAGTGCCTACAGCTTCCATTGCATGAAATATTCACTTATGTAGAACAGCTCATTCCCCAGTAATCTGAGATTAATGAGGCATCACTGTACATAAAATCACCGAACCAGCTCCTATCAATGGTCCGTCCTGTCCAGCATCCTGCCTTTTAAAGGGCATAAATGAATACATGATTCTGAGACAGGAGAATCTGGGGGCCTGCTTCTACCACTTTGAATTGTGTGACATTGAGCAAGTTATTTACTGCCAGCCTCATTCTGTTCATTTGTAAAACTGTTCTAATAATAACATGTTTTGGAGATGTGAAAGTTCAGTGAGATGGTATCCTTAAGACATGAGTTTCAGACTGCCCTGTGGTCTAAATATGTGAACTCATGCAGCTGGATGGTGTGTGAAAAGCTACCTTTTCCTTGTATCCTGAAGATCACCCACTTCCTTGAAGTAATCCAATTGTTAATGTTCTATGACTATTTGTCTCAAAAAAAAAAAAAAAGTCCTGAACCTGTCAAGGGTTTTAGGTGTCTGATCTTCTGATCAAACATTAGTACGTTCAACTTCAAAAGAATCAACAGTTCAGAGAAACTTTTAGTAAACCAAGTAGTCACATAACGTAATGCCTTCCTCCCCTGTCTAAACTCCTCACCTTTTACTTGAATCCTAAGCCCTACACACACTCATTCTCAACACAGACCTCCTAGATTGGGGTGTTATGGGTAGATCAGAGGCTGAACAGTGGATGTGAGGAACTGCTGAGCTAAGCGGTTATTACCTGGGGTGGCTTCAGTGAAACACTTCCTGGGAGATGAGATGAACCAATCATGTATGGTATGATGCAGTCAACTACACTGGTGCATTAGGCAGCAGGCTGATTACAACGTAGAAAGAGGAGTCTGAAAGATACGGGATATGAAGAAAAAACACCCAGAAAAAAATATTTGATGAATAGTCCAATTTAAAGTTTTCATTAAAAAAAAAAAAACCTCTGTTAGGATACAAAAACAGAGTGGTATAAAGCACTCTGGTATAAAGAGTGCTATAAAGAGGTAAAAGCAGCATAATAGAAAGCAAAGAACGTATCCTAAATCTGATTCTGCTGCCACACACAAGACTTCAGAAGAACTGAAGTCCATTTGTGCAAATGAAAGATCGGGGCTGAGAAAAGTGGGTTTTCAAATACGCCTTGAAGGCTACACTTCAATTACACTTAAGATAAACCCAGGTCTTGGGGGTATGAACTTTAGAGGTGCATCCAAATTAGCGCACCTGGGCTAGCCATCCTGGGGCATGCTGCCAGCATCCCACACCTCTCCGAGTAAGTAACTCTGTGCTTGGTAAGGACTTATTGTTGCCTGAGCAGTCACAGTATGGTCATAAAAGAAGGAAAAAATACAACATCCCTTTGTAGGGCTTACGCTATTGAGAACGTGACACTGAAACACATGGAACAATTACGGCTCAAATTGACCATCTTGGCAAAAATATCTCTAATGAAGAGACTCTATAATTACATGCTGTGAATATATTTGCATATAACAATGGAGAGAAGTGCTAGAGCATGTAGTTGAACCCATGAGAAAAGGTTTCAAAAAGAAAAAGAAGAGTTCACCTATGCTTGAAGACAAGATCTCAACACTAGAAGACCTTTAAAAGGAGTCACACTGCACAAGATTAAATTTAGAAATCAGATCCAATTTAATAAATCTCACTGACCTGAAATACTTCTTATTGTGTGGCAGAAGATAGTTTCCTTCCCACTTAACTCCCTACTTCCCTTAAACTTTTTTCCTAGGAAGAAAAATTTTTTCAGTGCTGGGTCTTAGACCCAAGGCCTGAGACATCCTAGAAAAGGGGCAATGTAAAAGGACATAAGCTTTGTTTATTCACTGATTCATGGAAGTTAGGTCACAAAGTGATAATATGAGCCAAAAAGAGGTGTGTCTTACACCTTGTACACTTTCATATCTAGGAATCTAAAACACCTGACTTTCAGACAAACGGAAGTAATTAAAGTTTCACACAGAACCTTCACTTAGAACCAAGACAATACACAATTCTTAACTTCACTCAAAAACAATATAAATAAAACAGCATTTGCAGTGTTGAGGAGATAACACTGAAATGCACTGAACAATTGCAGCACAACTCAAAAGCACATCATAAAAACATAGATCTTTGGGCCTTGGATGAGGCAGGGCCCCTGGAAGATGCTGGTAGACTGAGGCCAAAAACCTGGGCCTCCACTTGGCATCTCCTTCTACCAGCAATACAGCAAGCCTATGACAAGTGCTACAATTGTAGCTTTAGCTCTGTGCTTTCTGGGTAAGTTGGAGGAAGGAGGAGCAGGCAGCTGTGAACTCAGGAATCAGATCAGGATCTGAAACATCTCTAGAGAAGAGCTCTAAAGTATCAGTAGAACCCTGGTTCTGACAGGCGGTCCTTTGTGAAGAGTTTAAGAAAGGGAGGAATGAGTGCAGGAGTAGAACACACGTAAACATCTACACCCTCGCACCCCTCACCACTCAGCTCAAAATTTCATGGCAGGTGAGCATAGCTGGCAAAGTAAACGAAGAGAATTCTCTTATGCAGGATTATAAATGATACCACATTCTTCGTGTAAAAATGATTTTAAAATCACATATAAAACCTCAATGAGATTATAAATGACTAATGCCCATATATTAAGAAAAATTAACAAGCAGATTGAGATCAGATGATTTTTAAAAAAACTATCAAAATATTAAAAATTAAACTACAAACATTACATTAATCCTAGCAGGAAAGGATAATTTGGTAATATAAGAAAGAATAATCTGAGGGTTCCTTGTCCAAAATGCTTTGCTTCATATTTGAGGGTTTTTAAAAAGTTTTGGAATGTATTCAGAGAGTCTACCAGTTGAGCTCCTTAATCAAAAAATCTGAAGTCTACCATGCTCTGAAATCTAAAAGATTTTTAACAGCTATGTGATACTCAAAACATTTTTGGTTTTGGAGTATTTCAGATTTTTCTGAGATGTTCAGCCTGTGTTAAGAAACTTAGACTTTATTAATGCAAAACACAGAAGTTGTAAAATATGAGTTAGGAATTGATTTACATGGAGAATAGGCTACCCACCACTCCACTCCGTGTGCCCACAAGGTGATACAGAAGCAGACAACAGAAGGGAGAGGTGGAAAGGCAAGATCTCAGCTGATGACTTCTGTCTGTACAAGCCCCTTTATCCCCTTCATAGCTCTGCTAAAGTGATCATAAATTAATTTGTAAAGACAAAGCCCCACAGAATATGGGTGGGCTGAGTGGACATGCTATAGCGCATGCATGCTTACATATAAAAGCTGAGACGCTAATAAGCCCATGGAAACCATCTTAGCAGACCCAAGAACATTGAATCCTGGCACAGGGGAAATGGCCAAGCAAATTTACTCATGCTGAAGCACCCCTACAATGCTCAGGAATTCCTAGAAAAGAGGTAAAGATGGTTCTGAAAGCAGGAAAACTACTCAAGGTTAAATATGTAATTGATGGTGTCAAAAGATAGAAGCCTGGTTGATTGAGGAACTGGAGGGAGGGGGTTTCACTTCCTCAGCACCACCAGAATGAAAGGAAGGGTAAGAGAAGGGTAGGCTCAGCTTCAACAGAGCCACTGCCATGCCTTTAAGATATTGGCATATCCTACAGAATATTGATGAAGAGAGGTACAATCACTGGAGTAAAACACTTCCCCAAGCTCGGAAGACACTGAGTGAAGTACCGTACCAGTACTTATAGTATTAAACTGCTTTACTGAGTAATCAGGCAAATACATGAGTTTTGACCGACTTTAACTAGAAATACCAGAAAGGAGTCAAGATAAGAACATGCAACTGGAAATTTCAGCAAAGGGCCTAAAGAAAAACGTTTCCTATTTTGTGTTAGATTCAAAAACAAGTGTTAAATTTAGAGGTAAATCTACCTAAAGTTATTGTTTCCTTACCTTCTGATCTGGCTCATTCAGCTACCTAATGATCCTGGTCTAGTTGCTTTTGACACAGGAGAGAAAGTTTGAAAAATGCCCAGAAGGAAGGAGGGAATTTCACATTTAATCATGGAGATAACCTGGGTTTGTTACATCTCATTCCCAGTGGTTAACTGCTTGGAATCAAACAGCCAGAGGTTGAGCCTGGATGTGGTAATTTACTAGTCAGGCAAATTGGAAAATTTATTGAATCTCCTCTGGTCTTTGTTTTCTTGACTATAAAAAGTAAGGACCATGATATCTACAGCACAGTGTTGATATTAGTATTTAATAAGATAATAAGTACTAAAATGGTTTAACATGATGTCTACAGTGTAGCAAATAAACACTAGTTATCTTTATTATTGTTCTAAAAGCCACAAACTTTAAAAGGAAAACAAGCCATTAGAGTTAAAGAGCATTAATAGTTATGGTCCCTAAAGGAATAGTAAGGAAAGGGTTGGGTATTCAATGTATAACATAGTTGATTTTTTTCTGCACTTTAAATAAAAATTGTTCTAGTATGTTCTATCTTTGTCTTAAGAAAGCCTTCGAATCTCTGTCTAATGGCTAAATCAACATGGTTCATCTGCAGCATACATGTAATTTTGATCTGGACCCAGTTTTTCCACAGTAGTGACTTCTTTCAGGCGAGCAGATAATTGGAGGCAGGAAGCTGATGCTTTGAAGAAGGCTGAGCCCCCTTATTTTTTTTCTACCAAAATCATCTCATAGAAAAACAATTTGGCCCACAAATCAATGAAAGCAGTGCTAGACTGCACCATAGTTAGAGCACTCATGTGAAAATTGTGTTTGCCCTCCTCCTGGGGATCATCACACAGTACCCAAAGAATCTAAATATTAGGACTCCTAGTCCTATGAGTTTCCTCCCAAATATGCCCCAATATTCTTTCCCTCTCTGATACTACTTATAAACAACACCCAGGAAGATTAAAGCCAGACCTAACACGAGCTAGAGAGTACTGGGGAAGAGCAAAAACACAAAAGATAAGGAGGCTCCATCTCATTAACAAAGAACTGAAAAACAGGATCTTAAGCTTCAAGTCCTGAACTGACAGCACTAGTACCAGCAAGAAGTTTGATAGAAATGCAGATTTAGGGGCTCCCCATAACAGACCAGCCGAGGGGGGAGACCTAGCAATCTGTATTTTTCTTTTTGTTTTGTTTTGCTTTTTACTGCTCATCGCTTTGTTTTTTAACTGACAACAAAACGACATATCTGTGATGTAGAACTTGTTTTAAAATTTGTAGACACTGTAGAATGGGTTCAGTCAAGAAACATTTGCATTCCTTCATAGGCTTAGCACTTTTGTGGTAAGAATACTTCAGAGCTCCTCTCAGCGATTTTCAAGTGTACGATACAGTGTTAGGAACTGTAGCTTGTGTGCAAGTTCAGGAGCACATTCCCCTGTCCAACTGTCACCCTTTGGCAATGTCTCCCTCTCCCTTCCCACCGCACATGGAACCTGACAGCTCCCACTCTGTTTTCTACTTCTGAGTTTAGCTCTTTATAGATTTTGCGTGTCAAAGAGATCGTGCATTATTTGTCTTTCTATGCTTGGCTTATTGCATTTAACCTGGTTTTCTCCAGTTTCATACACATTGCAAATCACAGGACTTCCCTTTTATGACTGAGTAGTGCACCACTATGCACATATCATATTTTGTTTATCCATTCATTTGTGATGGACACTTAGGCTGGTCGCATGTCTCAGCTGTTGTGAGCAATGCTATAATAAACAGGGGAATGCAAATGACTCTTCAACATACTAATTTCATTTCGTTTGGAAATATATATATATATATATATATATATATATATATATATATAATGTTTAAATCCCAGTAATTGAATTTCTTGGTTGCACAATAAGTTTTTTGGTCTGTACTAGGGATGGAACCCAGGGCCCAAGACCTTCACACTGAGTTACATCCTCAGCAAACCACCCACCTCTTTTTTGTGAGATGAAGTTTTGTTAAGTCACCATGTTGCCCTTGCCAGGCTCATGCTTGGAATCCTCCTATGTCAGCCTGCCTGAGCACTGGGATTATAGGCATGCACTAATACCAGGCCTGGCTCTATTTTTAACTTTTTGAGCAAAATCCATCCAAGAACTCAGAGCGGGAAATGAAAGCAAAGAGATGAGAGAACCAGTGATACATATCGATTGGAAATTTTCCAACAGAGAATAACTATGTATGCGACTTCCACTAAAAACAAAAGAAGATGGGGGAAAAACAATCCCCAGGATTATCTGAAGGCTAAGGGGGACAGAACAAGAGCTAATGACAGATGATTATGACAGAATAATCCTCAAGAGGAGAGGACTTCAGCAAGAGTAAATATTGCAACAGGAAGTAGAAAGATAATAATTTTCAAAGTCCATTCATTTAGATAGAAAGAACTCAGGGGTATGGTCTAAGCAGCAGATTTAATAAAATAGTAAAATGAAAAACTCCAAATTTCTAGAATCAGCAAGTGAAACAGGTTTGTGGGTGTGAGCAAACAGATTGAAGCATTTAGTAATAGAAAAAAATGGTAGGAAAAAAACAAACACTTGAGTACATTGGATGTCAGGCATGGTGGTGTTTCATAGATTACAAAGGAAATTAACAAAGACCTGCGTGTGAACAGGTGGGAAAGATGGAGAATCAGGCTGAGCAGCAAAAGAAGCTACAAACTCCAAGGATGTCAAGGAGATGGGACGAGCCCACAGTGGGCCCCGTACCACTGGCTGCAGGGGCATCGTCTGTGAAGAGTGGATCTTCTCTGAGACATAAGAAGAGTGAGGTGCTCAAGGAGAGAAATTGCTAATGAAAGACAAAGTCTCTGCCCTCAGAGTACACAGTTGATGACTGTGTGTGTCACAGGCCAAACCCATCACAAATGATATCATCTTCTCATATCTAGATGAACTGCTTTATCTGTCTGGTCCTCACACAGGTAAGGAGAAACCCCAGGGAAAGTTCCCTCTGTGAGTCATTTTTCTTCAAATAGAAGGCTATGACTGGTTTAAAAAATTGACAACTACTGTGGCAAATATTGCTCTTGGTCTCCTAACATGTGCCTTTTTTTTTTCTCTTCCTTATTACAGAGCCTAAGATTTTTTTTTCCACATAGTAATAACCAGTACAAATTCCTGCTTCCCCAACCTCCCTTATTTTTCTGACCAGAGAGATGTGACAGACTAGCCCCACAGTTGGAAGAGGAGGGCATCCCTTGGGAACCACACTGAAGCTGGGAATTTCAGGGTGCTACCTGGTGCTGCCTGGATGCTGGTGGCAGATTTTCCATATAAAGAGTTCTGATGAGGGAAGAGAAGATTTTCACTGACTGAACTGACCCAGACTTGTTTATGGACCACTCTGAAAAGAAGCTTCCTCATCACCCTCTCCCTCTCCTTCTGCCTGACCCTGTAGGTACCATTTGTAAACTTAAAGAAGCACCCATCAGAAACAAACATCAATTTCTCTAAGCTACTATGCACTATAAGATGATTGACTCTTAAGCTATGATAAAGAGTTTCTAATAAGCATGATCGAGCCGTAACCTAGCTGGAGGAAAAGATTTCTGAGTAGTTTTTGCTCTCACCAAGGATACCTCCAGTCTGGCTTCATTCTTATCACTTTCTTGGTGAGGATGAGGTGCTCAATTATTGAACATTATCCAGTCAAGAAATCGTCTTGGGCCGGCAAGATGGTTCAGTGGTCTAAAGCACCTGCTTAGGAAAGCTCAGGCAACTGCAGGGACTGCGGTTCAATCCCTGGCACCACATGCTGCGCCAGCCCCACCACCAGGGCAGGCTGAGCCAGTCACAAAATAAATAAATAAAGAAACAAACAAACAAAACAAGCAAATAAATAAATAAATAAAAATTAAAAAAAAAAAAAACACCAGGGTGGGGATCGGTTTAAAAAAAAAAAAAGAAAGAAAAGAAATCATCTTTGTTTCTCCATCCTATCCATAAAATCTCTCATCACAAGCAAAGATCTTATAATAAACCACTCCCAATTCTCTCTTATGCAGAAACCACAAGGTTCCCTTAAAGCATCCATCATCCTTTCAGCAGCAAGCTATGAAACTACACGAGTATGTTCCTGATGGTCTTTGATTACAGGGCTTTGACACCGAAATCATCTTTGCTTTCAAGCAACAGCCAAATGTCCCAGAGCCCACCTGAATCTCCTGCCTAAGGCATAATAATCAGCTACAATTTAAGAAGCCTACTTCTTTTAGTGAATGAACACATGTGCAGGAAAAATGAAAATCCAAGCAGTACAGTCACTAATGATCAAAATTGCCCCTTCTTGCTGGGTATGGAGGCACACACCTGTAACCTTGGCACTCGGGAGGCTGAGGCAGAAGAATGATGAGTTCAGATCTGGCCTGAACCACACAGTGAGACCCTGTCTCAATAAAAAAAAAAAAAAAAAGTCACAGTTGCTGACACTCTTACTGTCATGGAGCCTCTTTATAGATAAGATAGCTAGGTTCCTTAAAGGATATGCACTCATGTCAACCTATTGAATATGGCTTCCTTTGTTGTTGTACTCAATCTTCTTTGGTACATGGTCTTATTAAATACCAGCATTTCCTCTGCTAGGGATTTTTGGAGGTCATAAGCTCACTGATCACCCACTGTCTACCACTACATGTTCTCACCAGTTAAGAAAAGCAGAAGGATAAAATCAGTCTTTATGTTTTAAAAAGATCATGTATGTTGGGAACTGCTGAAGGTGGAAATTGGTCATATGTGTGAGAGCGGGACAAAGCCAAGTGCCTAAGGCAGTCAAGCTACCTCAGTCTTGAGAAAAACATCTGCCTGGTCAGTGGCAGCTATTATTCGCTAGGCAATCTTTCATCATATGATACTAACTTTGCAGAAGTATACTTAAACGCCCCTACTGTTATTCTGGGAGTCGTTTACCAATCAAACAACAGGCCACCACCTGACCCCTTAACTTTGACAGAGTTCATGTTAAGAATAATTTGAAAAATCCTGAAATTTTCAAATAGTCCTAAGTTATTTTCATTTAGTTCTCATAAAAAGGCCCTGCCGTCCACACTCTAACATCACTCCCACCCCCACTTCACCCGCCTACAATAGTTGAGTGTTTTGATATGATCACTATTCTGCTAAGTGACATGATTACATTAGGAATTTGGGGGTTTCCTCTCCACCGCTATGACTGATTCCCCAAACTTGGAGAAGGGTTAGCTCTTTCACATCATCGCCTCCTTTCCTCCCCACCTGCAAGCACATTTTCCACTTGCACAATATGATTTTGGTTATATCTGTATTCAGTGTTGGTGATGGTGTAATAAACAGCATGGAAAGCTGAGTAACATCAAACAATATGATGTGTTTTCCTTTCCTGAGTAACCTTTTATTTTCCATGAACAAAAATTAATAACTGTCTTGCTTCTTTTTCTTAGTTGCTGAGGCTTATTGTCCCTGACTTGTCCCTAAGCTCTGAGCTGAGTTGACACCCATTCTATCTTTGCAAATTCATCTCTTTAAAGAAGATAGTCCTAAAGGCTTCTGATTGCAGAAGTCGGAACTGGCCTCTCTCAGGGCCTGCTGCTGTTATCTTGGGTTTTCTGTGCCACACCGTGCTGGGATTTCCTTCACAAACTAGCTGCTTGCTGATTCACTCTCTGCCTTTGGTTAAATGTACCCTCTAGCAGCTTCCTGTGAAAGTGTTCATGGTCAATACCATGTTAGACCTTGCATATTCCAAGGTGTTAGTCTATTCTTGTGTCTGCTTGATAGTTTAGGTGGACTTGGACTGACAGATTAGACTCCCCCTCCCGCAAACCTTTTAAAGCCTTACTTGATTGTCTGCTAATTTTTAGCATTGTCTTGAGAAATATAACTTCATTGTGTATTCCTATTTGGGGGCTTTCAGTACCATAACAGGGATGGGATATGGGCAGCGGAGTTGAGCACACAACCTTGACCTCAGCATCTTAAGGACTTTCCTGTTGGGCTGATCAGAATTTCAGAGATGGCTCTTGCAAAGTACAAGATGATTATGCAAAACCCAAATGTATTTTATATACTAATGACGAATAATCCGAAAACAAATTGAGACAACAGTAGTATTAAAAAGAGCAATTTACTTCAGAATAAATTTGATCACAGATATGTAAAACTTATACACTGATCTGCTATATATGTTTCTCTTAACTCTAAAAAACATTACTTTCCTTTGGAATTTTACTATTATTACTGTAAGTGTTAGTACTACAGTTTGGATGTTAAGTGTTCCTCAGAGACCCATGCATCAAAGGCTTGGATCCTCAGGGTGATGCTATTGGTAAATGATAAACACTTTAAGAGGTAGAGCCTACTGGGAGGTCGTCTTATTTACCTTTCTCTCATTGCTGAGACAAAATACCTGACACCCAAGATTAAGGAAGGAAAGGTTTATTTAGCTTACAGTTTGTGGAGGTTTCAGTCCATACTCAACAAGACAAGTGTGGCACATGGCAGAGGGCAGCAGTTCATGGTGGCAGAAAACAGTCAAAGCAGCAAGAGTCCAAAGGGAGGAGGCAGGCAGGAAAGGCAAACCTCTTTCTCTCCTTTATGTTGCAGGCAGGCTGTTCCTACCTGTAATTTCAGCACTGCACCAAGAATCAATTAAAAATTCTAGAAACTTCATGGCTCAATGAGTCTTTGGGGAGACATCTAGACACAAACTATAACAGAGGTCTTTAAATCACAGTGGTCAGGCCCTTGGGGAAGGTAAGCCCCTGGCCTTGTATTCATTCTTTCTCATGCTTCCTGGCTGATGAAGTAAGTACTTTTGTCCTACCACATGCTCCAACCGGACATGTTGTCTAGCCACATGCTCAGATCAATAGGACCAGTTGATCATGGATGGGAGTGACCAAAACTGTGAGCAAAAATTCTTTTCTCTTTACAAATTAATTATCTCAAACATTCTGTTATAGTGACAGGAAACTGACATGCACAGCTGTCATCTGTAACAAGACCAAAATCAACACTGTGTGACATTTCACTGCAAACCATTAGGCCATGGAGTGCTAAGTATATCCTACCTTACCTCCACTATGATAAGAATTCTAGTACTGAAAATTCTTACAAAATTTAAAGGTAGGAAAAAGAACACAAATTCCTACCTGAAGTTCCAAGCATGGCCTAGCTTCATCTGAGAAAACTCTGTGAGGTTTCCCCTGAGAATCACACCACAAGGAATCAGTGTGGGCTGATACACCACCTCCTTTCATGGGATGAGAGGGCTGATTACAGGCCGAGAAAGAATTCATCTGCTTTCACCATCTTCCCAGCAGAGACCAATGCCACAGGAGACTTCCTACTTCTCACTGTGTGTTCTCCACCTGATGTAACCACTGATCCCACAAATAGTTTGCAGTCAGCTGGGGAGATAGCTCTGTAGAATACATGTTTGCCTGCCAAGCACAAGGTTCTGAGTTCAATCCTCAGCACCACCAATAGATAGATAGATAGATAGATAGATAGATAGATAGATAGATAGATAGATAGAGATAGATAAATATAGAAAATATATATATATATATATATATATATATATATATATATATATATATATATATATATCTTTTTGTGCCAGGGATCAAACTCAGGGCTTTGAGCTTGCCAGGCAAGCATTTATTCCACTGAGCTATCTCCCTGATCCATATATTTCTCAGTCACTGGTCTCCTACCAAACATCCTGCTAGGGCTAGGGATATAGCTCAGAGCACAAGGTCCTGAGTTCTAATCCAGTACCCAAAGAAAAAAGAAAGAAAGAAAATGTTGTGATGAGAGGCTTGCAAGAACCTAATCCTAGATTGAGTCCCTAGACTGTAAAGTAGGAAAAAGGGAAAAGGACGCCTACTGCCTCATCTGGAGATAGCATCTTTCCCTGAATCTCTTAACCAGACCTTCTATCCTAGCCCATTTTCTGTTGCTATGAGAGAATGTCAGGAATTGGACAACTGATTAAGAATAAAGGTTTAACTCACTCATAGTTCTTGAGGCTGGAGTCCAAGAACATGTTACCAGCATGGTACATGAGGGGCTTGTGGCTGCCTTGTAACAAGGCAAAAAGCAGAGGCTTAAGTGCACACAAGCCTGGGCTTGCTCTCCAAGAACTAACTGAGGCCCACACACTGCATCTCACCATGAGAACCAACTTGCTTCTGAGAGAAGGCCTTCAATCCCTCTCTGTCACTCCACTAAGGCTCCACCGCGCCTCAACACTCTTACACCAGGAACTGAGCCTGAACATGAGTTCTAATGGGGACAGCCATATTCAAACCACAGCACCCACTTACATTTAAAAAAAAAATAAATAAGGCTACAGTTTCGAAATAGGGTGTCTTGCACCCTTGTGAGATTTAATCATGTCAATAATAACAGAATCATGGCCAGAGAAAGGTTCTGGGTCTGTGGG
The DNA here is from genome assembly GCA_004027915.1 of Capromys pilorides. Classification (NCBI taxonomy): domain Eukaryota; kingdom Metazoa; phylum Chordata; class Mammalia; order Rodentia; family Capromyidae; genus Capromys; species Capromys pilorides. The sequence continues at coordinate 15,465 of PVKN010020121.1, forward strand.
AACCAAAGGTGTTGAGGCTAGGTTTAGTGTGGAATAGCTTATGGCCAGGAGCAAGGAACCACACATTATAAAGCAGATTGCATTTTGGTGGAAGGGAAAGGTGGTACAACTGTTAGCTCAGAGTGTCAGTTCCAGCTGACTGCAACGGAGGCTTTGTACCGAAGCATATTCTTGCGTCCACTACTCACTATACCTGGCCACGTGCCATTTCCCAAGTCTCAGACTCAGGGTAAGCTTGACTTCACTGTAATTGTTCATCAGAAGCTTTGCAGCCCTTGCATGCTAGTGAAGCCAGCAAGAGAAAAGTATGTTATTTGTAGGCTTCTAGACAAAGGAAGATCTCTAATGTTTTAGAAGAGAACAGTGCTTCCAGGAAACCTAATGTAATTTAAATCACTTTTAAGATTTTAGGGCTTGTTATGGTTTATGTCTAGTTGTCCCCCCAAAGCCTCATGCAATCATGGGGCGGGGACTACTAGAATTTGAGGCATGAGTCATGATCCACTAGGATTATGTGTTATAATTGGTTCCTCCCTGGAGCATGACGTGGGCCTGCCTAGGATATGATTGGCTCCTCCCTAGAGCAGGATCAAGGGCCCATCCTG
>PVKN010020122.1:0-16069 GCA_004027915.1 Capromys pilorides
ATTAAAGGATTTATAAGAAAGAGCTTGGAGCTTTCATGAGGTTCCTACCTGATCAGGTTTGATGCAAATATACCAAAAATTGCTGCCTATTCCACTGGAAATCATAATGAGTGGTTTTAGAACCTGGCCCCGTGCTATTTCTCAGAAGCCCTTCTAACAGGCCAGTTGTGGGGCCGAGCTGGCAGATAGCACAGGCTCTGTCGCCTGCTAGCCAGGTGCCTAGGCTCAGGCCCTTCCAGCGGCCTCCCCACCCTGCCCGTTGCTACCTCCTCACAGTCCAGCATCACTGTGAAGTCTGCAAGGAAGCGGATGATACTGGCCCTCGAGGCTGTCACCCCTAGTTACCCTCAGAATGTCAAACCCTTTTCAAAAGGGATCAGGGAAAAAGAGCCGGCAGGACAGCATAGAGGGGCGTGGTTTCTATGGCGAGTGGCCTTAGGTTTATTTCCTGGAGTTTCTCTGCAAGAATAGCTCCTTTAAGTCTCCCTAGGAAGCGCTCAGGGTATTGCTGTCAAGGAACCCGGGGAGCGGGGCCTAAGTGTTGAGAATGTAAAGTAGCCGTGGATTAAATTCCTCCAGTGAGGTGAGCTTGCTGGCCACATCGTCCCATGTGTATTTATCCACTTGCTCTTTGGCCATGGGACAGGACCCATTTTTAATGACTCTGAACCAGCGAGGCCCACAGAGGCTGCTTTTCTGCTGACCACAGAAGTTCTCTTGTGAGCGGGCTGAGAGGGCCGGGCTCTCCCCTCATCAGTCAGAGCCTGCTTGCCTCAGTTTCCCTATCTCTGAAATGAGTATAAAGACCAGCCCCACAGGGACTTTGATGGGCTAGATATGCCCTGTGGGACTATGTTGTCAGAAGAAATATGGACTGATGGCATTGAAACATGCCTATCTAAATGGGTTCTCGTGCTACCTGGTGGTCTTAGCCTGCATTTCACTCCATCTGTGAGACTCAGCACTTGCTTGTGGACTGGGAGTTGCTGCTCTTGAGTGAGCTGCTGCTTCTCTGTGGAGAACAAATATCCTAGGGTTTACCCCATGCCAGCATGTTTTGCACACTTACACCGGAGCAATGGATATGGGGCAGAACGCGTTCAGAGTCTTCCTAAGAAGGGTACGGCTCTCTAAGGGACAGTGGGGTGCACAGGCACTCCCCAGGGACACTTAGAGGTGTCAGGAATGCACAGAATGCCATCCTCATGTGGGGCCCTTGCTCTCCTGACCTGGAAAACTGGAGGTTTGCCAAGTCAAGCAAGTTTCCCCATCCCATCTAATCTCCCTTCTCCCGCCTAGGGACGAACTTCTGGGAATGTTCCCTCTTGTCTGTGGCTAAAAAATGTACATAATTACAATGATACATAATTATGTATGTTTATACTTATAATTCATTGTAGTAATTATAAGGTAAACAATTCCATGTGATAGTCTAGACGCGCTGGTCATGTGTCAGCATTCAAAGTCTTTGGTGTGACAGATAGACAGCGTGGAAGACCTCCTGACTTTGAAAAGCTGGTTGTGCCCCAGGTGGCCTCTGAACACTTTATTGAGAGCCTACATGAGCTACCAGGACAGGACAGAAAATATTGGAGGTCTAAGTTCCTGACCTATCACCTCAGGCACTCATATTTCTTACCTGCTTTGCCTCCCGGCTTTTGCTTCTTAAAACAAAAAGTTGTGCCAGTCCACGTAACTTTCAGAGCTTGTATCCTTGCACAACCTTGACTCTGTCTTACCTCATTCTTTGTGGAGCTGGAAAATGCATCTCTCCTCAGGGCCCACCCCCAAACTAAGCTGATACTTACAAAACCACCAGAGTCCCTCACGTGAGGAGCCATTGACCCCATCTGGCAGTCCTCAGTTTTTTATTACTGGTTTTATATGTGACTTCCTTTAAAATTATTAGGGCATATTATGGAAAACTCTTCCCAGGAAATAAATGGCTTAAAAGGAGTGGGTTTTTTTAGGTTGTTTTAAAAATTATTTTTCTTATAAATTTCTACTATAAGTGTCCAAAATACCTTTTTTTTTTTTTTTGTCTCCTTGTCACCCAGGTGGCCTCCTGGGTGGCATAGAGATGAAAAGCTCCACAGCTCTATGGGAGTTACCTTATATTCATTACTTGACTACGACTGTGGCGTAGAAAGTGGCGCCCGCTACTGGCATTGGTGCCACTGTTCGGCTGATGCCTGTCCTAGGTGAATGCCTGATGGGCCTTCAGCACCAGCCTGCAGCTCTTGTGGGATGAGCTTGCATGGCCCCTAATGGGCTCCTACTGCTCGGGACCCAGCCCAGGAGAGGAAACTATCCATGAGGGATTTAGGCAAACTCCTATGGACATAAGAACACTGCTCTTTTGTTGTTGATATTCGTTTTTTTCTCTTTGTGGGGTAATTCAGTGTGTGTCATGACCTCAGCTACGTGAGAGGCATTAGCCATCAGTCTAACCAGAGGACATAAGAAAACCTCTGAGGAGAAATCCAGGGGAATGAGACAGAAATGCTAATAGCCTGTAGAGGGGGGAGCAGGAGAGTGGATCTAGAGATGTGTAAAGAAGAGGGTGAAGAGCCCCCCACCCCCACCACTGTCACGACTTGGTCTGTATCCACTCTGACACTCCCCTGGAATTCATCAGAGGAGAAACATCTGGAGAAACCCCTGATCTCCAGCCAGGGTTCCCTGAGCCCATCGCTTCTACCCCAGATGGCATCTCAGAACGGCAGGGCAATGAGATTTAGACTGTGGTGTGTACATAGCATTGTGCGTGTGTGCGTACATGTGCGTGTGCATGTGCGTGCGTGCGTGTGTGTGTGTGTGTGTGTGTGTGGTGCCATCTTCACCCAGGGCAGTTGATCTTATCTTAATTCCCTCACAAAGTATGTGCTTTTATTTCATTTTGCAGTGTGTAAACTCATCAGCATGTGGAGAGATTTAAGTACATGGGGGATGTTATTTAAATGGAATTTCATAGATGCTACGCCCAGCTATCATTTTCATTCATATTTTCCCATTTCTTTTGGCAGCAATAATGTAGTATTTCTATTTTTCATTTCTATGTCGTGTTATGGGGCATATTCTTTGTGGGTTTAGATTCCAGAGTAGTAGCATATCTGATTTATACTTGATAAAGCGGTGTTTGCCAAGTAATTTTGTTGAAAAGCAGCCGCTTAGGCAAAAAAAGGAAGAGCTCGCTATAAAAAGAACCGTGTCTTACAGAGCTGCAGTGTAGTTCACTGGGACTGAGAAATGTTGGCTACCAAGAGTTCTGGAGACTAAGTGTATACCTGATGAGGCCCAGGGCTCAATTTTATCCCACACATTTTGGGCAGTCTTTTAGTCTTTAAGTTAAAGAGGTTTGTGTTTGTTTATCACCCAAGATCCTAGGTCATTTCTTCCCAGTGGAAATATGGCCGTACGAAGCTAAACAATAAAGGTAACCTTACATTTATCATAACCATGGAAACTATTGTTGATGATTTATTAAGCATTCTTTCTCCTTGCTCCAAGCAATGTATTGTGTTGGCCCAAGTTTCCCAGAGGATTAGTTTTTCCTCTGTTGTACAGACTGACTTTTGCTTTGTTCATTGTTGGCTTGTTCAACTGTGTCATGGGCCTGTTGGCTTCTCAGAACATGAAAGATCGGCTTGGGCCAGTAGCATGCATAGGAAGTGTTGGTAGAAAGTGCTGCAAAGTGTTTAAAAGATACAGTGCATGTCCTTATGGAGCATATCAAGAAAAATTGAACCTTTCCATATCTTTTCTGTTGCATGCACAGAAAGAGTACGTGTGTTTCCAATAACGAATGGCTAGAGATGACTTAGCAGTGCCGGGCATCAGCGGATGAGGCTCCTAACCGTGCTCTGGTTCTATGTTTCTTGAATGTACTCTTGCTGCAGGCAGCAGCTCAGGGACATGGAGGGCACTGCAAGTAGCAAGCCAGCATAGTTATTTTACTAGGGCTTTCTGCCAAAAGGAGCCGAGTGGCCCGTGATTGGATAGAAGGACCCTCATGCCCGAGGGCCCTGTAGAGTCCTGGCTTGGACCCCGGCAGCTGAGGATTGCCCTTCCCAGTGAGAGTCTCTCTGTGCCGCCTCCAGAGGGCCCTGGGATCCTTCTTAGACAAGAACTTCAATCTGGTTGTCACGGGGCAGTGGAAGTGCTGATGGACACCCACCCATTTTGATGACAATTTGGCAGGAAGTCAAACTTGGGCCCGAAAGCAGAGGTGGTGCAATTAGACAGCTGAGATGCATCCTCTGAACACACACTTTTAATTGATTTCAGCTTGTTCAGTTCACAAAGATAGAGCTCTGACACCCAGCAGTCTTCTTCTTCTTCTTCGAGGGGATTATTTTTACTTTTCCTTTATTCAGCAGCGCAATTCAAAGGCAGCAGAAGCAGCAATAATACAGAGCCCCAAAGAGCGCATATTTTGGCATGGCTTGGATACAGAAAGTATTATTAAGGACTAATGAGTGAGATAGTTAGATGTTAACCGGAAAGGCATTAATGAGCAGAAGAGAATTCTGGCATAAACATCTGCTTCTGAAGCAGATGTTACCTTGTGGATCTGTCACAGCAAAGCCTGTGTAAGTGGAGCAGTGGACTTTTGAGGTAATAGCAGGGGCAGAAAAGGATGGTGAGGCTTTCTACTTTTCAAATATGCACAAATGACTGTGTGTTTGCAAGTAGAGAATGTTGGCAGAGAGGCCTTTCGGGATGGTGAGGTGTGTCAGGCAGGAGTGAATAACTGCGGCAGGTCACTGAAGACGCCTGCTATCCATTTTGCACAGAGAGATTGAGGATTCTCATTAACTAAAGAGCTTGTCTCCTGGCTTGTCTAGAGTGCCATAGTCATTTCAATGTGTATGGATTGGGGCCACCGTCATCTTCCAGGGCTGGAGATTTACGGCCCGTTCTGCCCCCAACCACAATCATCTAACCTCTGGCTGACTTCCTGGTTAATGTCCTTTGGGTCCTCACTAAAGGGCTGGTAATGAGTCAATGCCCCGCATTCCTAGGTTATGCAATGAGTATGTGTCAGCTGCCTCGGGCCCTCAATCCAAAAGTCACTGGGTGACAAGTGTTTTTCAGGAGGCTCAAGCGTATTTTTTAGGAGCTTCCAATGACATAGTGTTGGCAACTGCCCTATTCCTAAGGCGCACAAGACTCAAGAGGTTATTTTCAATTAGTATCATAGAACAACCTTAGAGGAACAAAAGAAGTGTTAGGTTCATCCAGTTTATCCGGACCTCTCAGCAAGCAGCCCCCACAGCTGGAGAAAAGGCTGATCCCACAACGCAGGGGAGGGTTCCTGGTCAGGTGCTCCTCCTCGTTTGCCCTTTCTAGGCAAAGCCTCTTCCATCCTGCTGTGTCCACCTGGGTATGCAATGAAGAGAGTTGGCATCCACCTTTGGAAAGCTGTGGTTCCCAAGAGCATGATAGACTGGTGGTCCCCAGAAGTGTGTGTGATCCTACTGCTTATCACAGCTGGGTGGGCTGTACAGGGACTCAGAACCAGTCCTGGGGCTCTAGAACTTTCTCTGATGCCTTTTGCTGTAGCTATGCTGGTCATCCCTCTGCAACAGAGAATAGAGGCTCTGAAACCTTTAAAGTAGAATTTCTTGACCAGGGGCATCTTGCCCTCTGCGGCTCTGTTGGAATTGTCTTCATAGTTTTCAGAGACTTCTAGTAACCGGGAACTGTTCAGGGGTAATTCCTAAGAATGACCGGTGTAGCCAGTAATGGCGAGGCATTCTTTCTGCTTGACGATGTAGATCTCAACCCTGAAGACATTGGTGGCTTGTTTTCCTATGTGTGTGTGAGTATGCGTCTGTGTACCAAAGTGTGTTTGGGGGGTTTGGGGGTGGGCATTGTGCCAGAAAAAGCAATGAGAAAAACCACACGATGGTTTTCCAAGTTAGCAGGGGTCCTGGTGCTCCTGAGAATTCTGACTCATGTGGATTGACAACAGGTCCCAGAGGATAGTGGCCACCAGTCTGACTTCCCCTGAGCATACAGGGATTTGCACATCATCAGCAGGGAGTTTTTATTTTGTGGAAAAAACACAGGGGAAGCTCCTGTTAACAGAAAGTTCTTCATGAATTCCTTCTGTTACCCCTGCGATGATGCTGACTCATATCTGTCTGAGGAAACTTCGAGTTGTCATGTAGCTGCCAGGACATCAGAAGGGAATTTTGTGTCGCTTCCAGGCAAAGTCTGTCCCATGCCTGGGATGCTCAAGGCTTCTGTGAGCAAAACAGAGCTTGTGTGGGACACCAGTGCTTGGAGAAGCATCAACCATGTTTGTGACCCATGGCCACTTGCCCGTGTCTCTTTCACCTTTGTGGTGAGAGCCCAGGAAAAGAGGATCCTGGGGAGGCTGGACTGTGCCTTGGGGGACTCAAGCCTTTCCACCATTGCTCCATGCTGGTGGAAAGGGCCTTAGATCGAGTTATTTAAAGAAGAAAAACGGTGTGACTGGCTGCACAGCATGAGCGCGTCCCTTTCCCAGGAGCTTTGTTACTAACTCACCAGTTTTCTAGTCCATTTTGCTCATAGGACTCAGCCATTGCCACCCCCATTATCCCACCCTCCACCTTCACTTGACCCTCTGAGGGCCACATTGCTGTAAAGTCCCTGGCACTTGTGGGGACTCATCAGGTTATCAGTCACTCTGCAAGCAGGGGACAGAGCCAGCAAAGATCGAACCCCCTGCAGAACTCATATGCCCTCTTCACTGTATGGTTTGTTGTGTGTTCCCATAACCAGTACCAAAGCGCTTGTGCCCCATAGGACAACCTATCATGTTTCTTGCAATGGTGGCTTTGTGCATGTGTTTTCTTACATGAACAAAGCATGCACATACCGAGAGATAAACACATAGACTCATATAGACATGCATACACTTGATCTCACTTTGCTTCTGTATTTTGTACTGGTCTTTAAAGATGTGGTTTAGACCTAGGCTCCTACAAGCCAATGTCCTTGGGCTCTTGGCTTTTCCCTACTTGGATAGGACTGGTCACTTGTTTGGCTTTAGCACTGATCATGTCATAGTCTATATACGTCAGTCAGTCACTCAGCTAGTGTCTTGAGGTGAGGGTCTTATCTCCATGCCTAGCCCAGAATCTGGCATCTTGAGGCCTCGGCGACTGCACATCTTCACTAAGCCAATTTTGTAGTGGAATCTCAATCTAATATGGCTTCCCTAACACCAATGACCAGGACTCTGGGAGCTGGTCTAGAAATGACTTGCTTGCAGGAGACATCTGTGTCTCTCTCTACTTTTCAAGCACTATGACAATCTTCTCAAGCAAAAGGTTTGAAAAGCTATAACATTTATGGCTCCCTTGTCATAAATTCACTGCAGAGCACATAAAAACTGCCATTCCCACAGGGTTATGGCAGAGATTCAGGACGGCAAACATCTGCATAGGAGCAGTAAAGCTAACCTCCGGCGTGCAGCGCATGACTGTGCCCGACATATATTAACATCAGTGACAATTGGATGTGATTATCTGGGATGGCATTTTATCTGCCAACCGTGGAATGATGGCTTTCGGGGACCACATTTGCCTCCTTTCTCAGACATTGTTTTTATGAGGCTCACATCACATGCAGGAATTTCATGATTCGTGTGGGCCCACATTTATTTTTTGATGGATGTGGGGTGCTTATAAATTGTCAGTGCTTCAGTTGAGTGTAGCTCTTTGGTTGGCATCAGCTCTCAAGAGTTTGTTGAACAGCTGAGTGATGTACAAAGCTAACCTTGAGTGTATTGCTTTATACATGAAGACGGTTCCGAGGGTGGTGGATCAGGAATCTGACGCTGGCACATCGGGCTTTGAGCCAACTGGCAATTGTGTGTGAAGCTCTCTGCTTGTCGTAGCAGCATCTTAACTCTGGCATTGCAGGGCGGAAGTCCCATAGACACTCTTTGAAGGAGCGTGACTGTGTTCTAATAAAACTTCATTGACACCAACTAGTAACAGGCCTACCTTGACTCAGACAAATACAGACATTTCAAACTATTGGGAAATTTTAAAAGAAAACATTTCTCTTGGAACTTTCGAGAGTAGACCATTTATCTCACATCCATTCCATGTGGCATTTTCTACAGTGGCCAAACTGAATTTTAAATTAAAAGATAAAATGTTAAATGAAAGTGTCATTATTTTTCCTAGTGCAGATAGTTAATATTTATTTGACTTCATTTCATCCGATGAGGATGGCATGTCCCTAGTAACAGTGGCTCACTGCAGCAGGTGTTTCCCAGTAGGAAGCACACTGCTCAACAGTGCCGAGTTCTCTTAAGTTTCTTTCAACACCGCGTTGCAGCGTGAGCTTTTGTGCTCCAATGCGTAGCATCTTCGGTGGGCGTGTGTGTCAGTTACAGGAAGCAAGAGCTTAGACTCTGAATTCTTCTTGAGACACAAACTCGCATCCCAGCTCTGTGCCTTCATTATCTCATGCCAGGCTGTATCACCCAGGGAGACAGGATCTATCTCCAAGAGATGTCTAGGAACTTGCAAATACCTGAAGGATGACAGTCCAGTGGCTGAATGGCAGGAGGTTTCTGGTTTTGTACTCTGAAAAGGATTATACAACTTGGTGCTGGGTAAGTGTCTGAGGATATGCATGATAATATGTACTTATTTATTTGGTACAGAATGTCACTATGCAGCATGGACTCATTGTGATCCTCCTGCTTCAACCTCCCCAGGTGCTGAGATTATAGTTATGTGCCACCATGCCTGGTTTTGGTGACCAGTTCCAGGGCTGGCACAGCATGGGGTACTGGGGGTCGAACATGGGTCCTTGCACTTGCCAGGCAGCACTTAGGCTGCCAAGCTATCTCCCTAGCCCTTTAAATAGTGCTTGTGACACTCGAACTCACGTTGCACGGCTCCACATGACTTGTGCCATTGGAAAGCTGGGCCCAGGGTAGCAAACCCAGCAAGGGGTGCCTAGGGATCTTCTTCCTGCTCTGCTGCGTGGAGGCATTTGTCTTGTCTTTCAGATACCTCAGAAGTAGAGATATTGTTGGCATCTTGAAATTAAACCAGTAGCTCCCCTCACCTTTGTGTGTGTGTGTGTGTGTGTGTGTGTGTGTGTGTGTGTGTGTGTGTGAGACAAGGGACTGAACTCAGGACTCTGCACTTGCCAGGCAAACACTTCTACTGAGCTATCTCCTTGACCCCTCCCCTCACCTTTGCAATGAGTGAGTGGAAGACAGGGCCAGGGTGAGGAGGAGGACAGAAAGCCATGTGGCTTTTTTTTTTCTGGGGCAGAGCTTCCCTGGGGATAAGCAGGACACAAGAGGCCTTGGTCAGTGGTTCTCCGAGCAAGGTTCTCAGACCCTCGGAGTTTGGCCAGGGGCTGTGTCTGAGATGTGCATTCTTGGACTCTGCAGTCTCACCAGTGGACTAGAGCCTTTGTGGTGGCCCCGGGCTCCTCAGTGAGCTCTCCCTGTGAGCATGTACATGGTGGAATTCACCGTCTCACCCTGGGTCACCAGGCAGTTGCGGCTGCCTAGTGCACTTTTTGTGTCTGTAGAAATGGAGAAGGCAGGTGACTCGCACTGTAGGAAGCCACTAGCTAGAGATAAGGGCCTGGCTTGCTGCTGCCCAATCCAGAGCTGTGCTAGGAACAGTACCCATCGAGGTGGAGCATGCGGGAGGTGAGGAGCCTTGGAAGGAAGGCTGCTAGCTCGGGACCCCTCTCTGCTTATACTGGGCTCAGGAGACAAAGGGGTGGCCTGGTGGCTTTGAGCTCTCTTCCCGCCCCAGGTAGCCTGGGTGCATTTGGCAGCCCCAGGACCCTGCTGTGGCTCTTCCTCTTTGGCTGAGCTTAATGATGGGGCGGAGGAGGGAGGAGGAGAATGGGCTCCCCCTTATCATGTCCATGGAATCACAGGGATTACATCTGAGGATTAAAGCTCACGTGGGGATTATTGAGCTAAGCTAGAGAAGGAAACACGCAAACAATATGTGCATACATGCATGCACACATATAGTGCAAACAGATTGTGCAAACCCACAGCAGAAAACAAACTGCACAGGAAGGGAGAGGCGGGGTTGGGTGCGACAGGAAGGGCCTGCATTGTGAATAGGTGGAGCAGGTTCCAGAATGATCTGTTTCCCAAACACTTTGGGCGAAGCTGTCTACACAGTGACTGGAGCAGAGCAGCTGCTTCCCAGCTCCCCGCGTTGCTCTGTCTCAGAATCGTAGCATCCTCTACTCCAGGCGTCTGTTGCCGAGCACACATGGAGGTTCTGCCAAGACAGCTCAAACTGGCAAAAGTATGCTGGGAATGTAAGAAGTGAGACAGAGAGGGAGACACACACATGCACACACACAGAGATGATGTTCCTCAGCTTCTGAGAAGACCAGCATGTCCCATGGAGAATGCGCTGGGTGTGTCCCTATGCTTAGACACCTCTGTAAAAGGTCAGGTAAAGGTCCATTTCCTGTGATGGCTCCAGAACTTAAGCCAGAGACTTCAGCAAACCAGCGTTTGCTTCTCCGAGAGGGAGCATAACTCTTCTCCCTCTCTTTGACTTCGGGCATTCAGCATCTGAATCAAGCTATCGCATGCTCTCAAGTGTTTTTCTTTCCTTGGCATTTTGAGGGATTGTCCGGTTGGCCAGCTTCTCATAACCATGGCTAATGGAATCTGGAAGAATCTTGTGATTGTTCGATAAATCCAGAGTGCTCTGGCATTGAAGAAGTGGCTTATATGCCTTCCATGAGAGGCTGGGCAGGAAGTGGCACAGATGACCAGGTGACAGTGAGAATGTCCTGCCAGCCCTTGAGGCACTTCACTCAGGTTGGCAGTGAGGAAACCCCCTGGCATTAGAAACCTCTGTGCCTCCCCTCGTTGAGTCCTAGGCTTTCTATATTGGTCAAGCCAGGTAGAGGCAGAAGCAGTGCCCCAAGGTTTTCCTCAGAGGGACCTGAGACTTTGCTTGAAGATAGCAGAAATGACTCTTGTCTTTTCCCATCATTTTTCATCATGTACTTAGCCTTGGTCAGTAAGGGAGCCTGTGGATTCCTACCTTCTGCTTGCCCCATAGAATGGGCCAACCCGATTCTATCTTCCTGAGGAAGAACAGTCTTGAGGAGGGAGAAACTGTGGAAAAAGAATGGCTGAGGGAGCTTTTTTTTCCTATCCTCCTGTTTCCCTCCCTTCAGTTCTGGAGAACTCTGGAATGCTCTCCCTGATGAACAAACACTGCCACATATATGCTGTCAACAGCAGTGCAAGCCGGGTGATTGGGGTCTGTTTAAATTGGGCTTTCTCTGCACTGAAGGATTTTGTAAAATACAAGAAGGTTTTGGACGCAGAGAGATTTCCAGCCAAAGATATAGAGGGTCTAAAAAAAGAAATGACCCTGCTTCTGGAAATGAGTGAGTCTGGAAGGTGCCATTTGGTACCCACAGAACCTAAGGGAATCAGTCTCTTCTCTGATGACTACAAGAACTAGAAACTGTGTGTTTTTTTAGTCTCAGTCTGCATCTTTGGATTCCGCCTAGAGTTTTAGCAACAGGACCACGCAGATGTTCTTGGGGATGGGAGGGGCAGGGTTCCATCTCTCCTACCTGCCAGGGCGGGGCTTTGGGGAGAAATCCTGCAGCAAACAGGAGACACAGTCCTCCTCTGGCAGCCTCAGATGTCACACAATATCACTCTTTCTGAGAGGGTTACTCGTGACCTCTGACGCTGGCTGTGTGGAAAGTCGAGAAGGAAGACTTAGTCCAGCGAGGAGCAACTGGGGGCCGTGTCAGCCTGGTTCTAGTGTCCTCCATGCCATCTAGGATTCATCTTGGCATTACCCCATCTCTTCTTCCTCATCACAGGATGGGGTGGGCCGGCATTAGGAGCCTTCTAAGCTGCTTCTCAGGATGGCACTTTATGATTCTCTCTTTCAGCTTTCAGCTGGAAAAAATGAATCACTGATGTTTTATATCTTCTAGAATCCTGGAATGTGCTGGCCAGGGGAACCCTCCAGCAGTAACAGGTGGAAATTGACTGCCAAAGATGACTACCCATTTCTAAAAATCTGATATAACTCCCTCTGAAGGAACAACCCCTGGACTTCTGCCCCTCAGCCCTGATGAGGACCCTGAAAGACTGCTAGGAAGGGTGGTGGTAGCCCACGTCTACTACTCACAGTGTTAGCATTGAACCTACAGAGTGAGTGCACATTGTCCCACAGCTTGGCAATGATGAGTGTATGGTAAAACTGGAAACTTAAAGCTGGGTGTGCTTTCTACTGGTTTTCTAGAATTCCTGGTATTATCCCCAGAGCTAATTCCATCCAACTAATGATTGTGAATCCTGGTTTCTGTAATCATAAAGCAGATTTTTCAGCACCTATTATAATTTTCTTGAAAAAGTGGAAGATAATCAAGGAAGGGAACAACATATACAGAGAAACAGTGACCCTCCTAAGATTAGTTGTACTCAACAAATCTGAATATATGGGTCCCAAGCTTGTAAACAGTTTTAAAAATGGCTCACCCTTTTGCCTTTTATAGGATATATCTAGTTCATTTTCCTCTTCCAAATATAAATCCCAAAAGGCAACGTGTACTCTTACATTTAAGGCACTGAGGAGCAAACAAAGGGAGCCTTTCAGGTGTCCTCCTGTCACCAGGGTGGGCCTCCAAGGGAGTCCAGATGACATGGCCCAGTGCCCTGGGGCCTTCAGAACACATCTGCCAGGGGTTGCTGCTTTGATTCCTAGCCAAGCCGGAGGTAACAGATGTGAAACTCGCCACGGTGAATACCAGAAATGTATACGGACAGTGGAACAGAGTGAGGGCTTTGAAGGCTGGGGAATTTGTCAGCCCTGTGCTGTGCCTCTCCTCGCTTTCCTCCTATGCCGACAGGCAGATGACAAGTTGACAAAATGGTAATAATTCCAGGTGTTGCAGTCCCAGCCCATCTCTTCACACTCAGGTGGGGATGGATCCTGAGCCGGAAACAGTGCCAGGAGAGAGCCAGCAGGCGCTGTCACTAATGGCTGGGCTGAAACCTCTCTGCCTTGTGTTGGCCAGTCACCGGTGACTGCATCTGAGTTGGGTCCACGTTCACACCCATGTCTAGCAGTGCAGTCTTCCTGGGAGAGAGGCAGCTGCACCAGGGCCTCTGTCCCTGTGGAACCAGCTGCTGAGGCCCCGGCAGCCAATCCTGCTGCTGCTTGGCCAGAGACCGCGTGACACTGAGCACAAGGCACAGCAGCAGATGGTGCTGCGCTTGTGCCGGGCCTTCTCTCATGCAGACAGCGCAGGGCCAGGCCCGGTGTCTGCATCACCCTCGCCTCTTCTGAGGAGTGCACTGCTGACCACCTGCTCCTGTCTGTTGCTAAACTTGGAAGGTCCTCCAAGACAGAGTCTGGCCTCGGTGGTCTTCACACTCTGATAGGAGGTACAGAGGGGAGATCTATATCTTCAAAGGCATGTGGGGTAACCAAATTTGGGCTGGAGGAAGAAATACAGGTGGAAGGGTGGGCGCAGAACACCAGGTAAAGTCTGCAGTGGGTTTGGGAGCACCAAGGGGAAAGTTGTAATGGACAGGAGAGAGGAGGAAGTCCCGAACGGTGCAGAGAGGTGCTACAGGTCCCACAGCTTCTTCCCGAGCTGCCTGGGAGTGGCCTTGGCCCACCCACTCCCACCTGGTCAGCTGTGTGCTGCAGGCCGAGCTCTACCCTTCCAGACTATTTGCTGGGCCCCCAAGTACATGATCTGCTCTGAACTCCTCACCAACTGTAAGATATCATTACCTCTGCTCTCAAATACAGAAACCGAGCTGCCAAGGGTTGACACAACTTGCTCACCGTTGTAGCAGACCCGGGCTCTGCCCAGGGCTAACGCAGTCATGAGCTCTTCCCCACCTTCACCCTGCACTGCTCGGGCCTGCAGGTGCAAAGCTCTGGGCACTGCTGTTTCTTCCGAGAGACCCCCAACTCTCCGGCACCCCACCAGGGCGCTGAGAGTGAGGACCAGGGTCACGCTGCTGACTGTCCAGTGCCCAAGGCAGGGCAGGGTACATCATAGATTCTTCATAAATCTGTGATTTCAGAAGCCGTGCTTCCCCGCCCGCCCATCCTCTGCACAGGAGTTTAGAAGGAATTCGGCAATAACACGGAACTCAGCATTTTCTTTACATAACTGAACCCAGTGAGGTCAGTCAGCAGGAGACGAACCGGTTGTGTAATCGCCGTGGAGGCCTTCTCGAGCCTCCCGGGGCACTTGGTTATACCCATGGGATTGGGGTTGCTCATGAAGGAGAAAGCGTGCCCTGCCCCTTGGGAAATAAAGCCAGGCGTTTGTCATCACAAAGGTTTTATCAACTGGATGAACAATAGAGAACTACTGCTAGGATCTAGCACTGCTACGATTAGACCTAAGATCTAATCTTATTTTAAGATCCAAAATAAGTCTCTTCAATCTCTCCAGTTGATCTCCTAATAACATCCCCATTGTGCCTATTTTTTTTTAAATAGCAATTGCCTCTTCTATGAGAATTTTGTGGCAGCAGTTAAATGAATTGGCGGCATTGTTTCTGATGCTCAGAATACATAAGATCTTTAAGCATAATGTCCTCTTGTAGGCCTGGATTAGAATTAGCTTTTTTTTTTTCTTTTTTAGCTAATTAGTAAAAGGATGGTAATCAGCCTGTAATTTGTTAATAGGGGTGGATGCTGGGCAAATGAAACCAGAGGGACACCAAGGGGGAAGCACACAGGCTCTCTCGTTTAGCCACTTGTGCCTGCGATTGTGGAAACCAAGGGAATTATTTGGTCTTGGGACTCCAAGCTGTCTTGTTCCTTAAGTGACAATGGAGGAGCTTATCTCACAGCGTCGTTATAGAGTTTGCAAGTAGCAAGTGGAGAACAGTTTGCTCCTTGCCGAGCATGAGGCGGACGTTTAACCCTGAGAGACAGACGGATGCAAGACTGCAGCCCCGTCATGTTGTCCCTGCAGGGAAGGTGTCCTGGGTGTGCGTGGCGTGGGGCTCAAGTCAGAATGGAAGAGCTTGGACACTGGAGGATGAGGGTTTTGCTTCAAAGCCTGACTTTGTCCCCATCACCTGGGCTTCTGCAATCGAATTTCTTCTCTCTGTGCATCTCATTTCTTCTCTGTAAATCAGGGATTGCAATATCTGCGTAGCAGTGGTAGCAGTACTAGGATCGTTAGTGGGGCTGTGTGGAAGTATCTGTGTATAGCCTGTAAATGGACACAGCACTCAGTAGGTGCTTCACGGATGCAACCTATGTGCAGCTCCTTTTTCTCCTTGCTCAGCAGTTGCTGATCTAGAAAGCAGCATCCGGCTTTGCCCAGGACGACAGTGCTTGCCCTTGCCAGGAGCCTCCCTTTGAAAACCAAGTTGTGTGCTGGTGAGATAGCTCAGTGGTCTAAAGCGCCTGCTTAGGTGAGCTCAGGCAACCACAGGGACTGCGGTTCAATTCCCGGCACCACATGCTACACCATCACCACCCCCGGGGCAGGCTGAGTCGGTCATAACATAAATAAATGAAGTAAAAAAAGAAAAAAGAAAATGAGATGGTGGCTCAGCATTCCAGAGGACACAATACAGCCACTCCATGGAGATGGAGACTAAAGTGGGGGTGCTTACCCCGGCCCCCTGGCAGGGGCCATAGAGCAAGCAGAGTAGAGGACAGATGAGGTTCCAGAAGCAGAAGGGCTGCCCGTGTGGGGTGCTGCAGACATCTAAGGACAGCAGAGGAGCCTTTCTCATCCTTGGATGGCCGCATCTTTCTTAGGTGAGCATGGAGGAAATAGTTACAGAGGGCTCAGTGGTGGGTGTCTGTGTCCTCGTCCCTGCAGCCAGGGTGCCTTAAACAGCTGGCTGTTGCTGGGTGGAGTGGAGGGAGCTGGGCTGCATGGGCCAGGCAGGCTCTCTCAGTGCAGCCCTGGGAGGACCTGGCTCAGAATTCACGAGGGGCCATCACTTATCTGCCTGGATTGTTCTCATATGGCTGCAGCAAGATGAAGCCTGGCACGAGACTGCCTCTGGAAGTCTCCTGGAGTCTCA